>JAVYIG010003979.1:0-175893 GCA_035222895.1 Strongylocentrotus droebachiensis
GCTATAATTAAGTTAGTCATTGGATCATTGACGTCATTGAAGAGATTTATTACAAAAATCAATTCTGTGTGAGCAAAACATATTGCTAATCCAAAGGGAGTAGCAAGGGGGCTCTAATTAGGGCACTACATTTTGTTTACCCCTTTCGTTTTGCCACCGGTAGCAGTTCTAAACACCAACAAACCTGAACATACAATAACTATTCGCTCGTTTGGGAATCGGTAAAAAGGCAACAACTAAACCAATTCATGAGCCTCGTCGTTTTGTTTTTAGATTATCCCCTTCCCTTCCCCCATCTACTGTTCACATGATCATGAATCCACCACTGAAAATAAGGTCTGAAAAAGTAGAAGAAAATCACGTTTCATTTGACAGTTCATTTGTAATGATCACTGAGAGCTAATTAGACAAATAAACGGCTACACCAATTGCATTATCCTTATTGATTTTACGTCAAATTAATCTGATGTTTATTGCGACTTACTTTGAGATGGCTCGAATCACCTTTTGACAGGGTATTATGACTTCCTGTTCTGCAAATGTATCCACCCTGTATACTATACAATTATTTGATTCCGTTTAATGGAGAATTGTGGTATTAATGCCTACAATCGCAAGGCAAATATTTTAAAAAACATACCCAATCCTTTGAAAATAAGAGAAGAAAAACGATATCAAAGACAGAATGAATATTGCAAATATATCCACCTTGCATGTACACATACAATTATTTGATTCCGTTGAATGGAAAATTGTGATATTAATGCCTACAATTTACCCAATCTCTTGAAAATAAGTGGAGAATAATGATAATAACGACCGAATGACGATGGCACTCTGTTGTAGCTATAGCCGCGTTCTCATTGCCTTCATCAAGGAAAATTCAGCAAAAGCATGATCTACAACAATTAAGTCTTTAGTAAATAGAGGACTCACTTTTAGACAAGCTTTTCATTATTGAGGTGTCAAAATACTCATCACAGCCCAACTCATAACGCATATTGATTTATTGGATAAACCGTACCATGTTGTACGGGGTACTAGTATTGTATTTAGATTGGGTTTAATTTGATGGGTGACCAATTACCCTCAAGCATTAGAACTGAAATCAATATTAATATTTCCCGTATATTTGCTCCATTTTGTATTGACTGACACGTCCCACAGTTTGGTGTATCATGTAGGCCTAATATGAAAATCAACTATCACAGTTGACTCTTCTGACAGCCACCTATCACCAATTACTCTTGAAAGCGCTTGGTCGTGATTAATGCCAAAACAACATTGTTTACCGTATCTGGGACGCTGCAAACCACTCGAATTACTTCAAGAGCTTTGATTTAGGAATATACGTCATATGAAATCTCCCTGCAACTAATTTAAGTTCATTTGTAGTATATCTTGGGAAGCGCAGAGTTTTACCTGAAGAATCAACCTTGTCCCGATTGGACGATTCGCCAATCCTTTAGTTATCAGAATATGTAACGGTCGGATTTCCTTTAGCGCTATTTTCTTTTTAAGCATTAACTGGGACTATAAGAAGCAGACAGAGAATGTTCAATCGTGAATGAGAATACAACTTGATCAGAATATTAACCTTTTACTTACTGGAAGCAGGTGTTTAATGTATGAAACGTTTGGAGAATGTGATAACTGAGTAGCCAATGGGTTTATCTGACGATGTTAGATAGAGCTTTACAAGGTCTGCTTGGTTTATAATTATGTGAAGTTTCTTTAACATTGTTGTGGTTTACTTGAGATTGCAAAATATTCTGTTTGGCGGATGACCGAGATTTGTTCTGAAACCATTTGGAGGTATTAGAAGAATCAGAGAATTCTGACTGAAAACGCAATCAGTGTGCCTGCAAACCAACAAGTGACAGTGCAATTGTTTTGAACCTCCGGAGTCATTGAGACAACTCTGCCTTGAAACGTATATTTCTTGCAAATCAAATTAATGTAAGAGTGACGTGGAGTAATTATTGTCATGAAGTTATTTAAGTCGTATTAGACTCACCAGCCACTGCAGGACAGCAGGAGCTGTTGTAACGGCAGCAGAACACCATTTACACTTTCCTGAGGTCTATACTAACCGACGGAGACCTACCATTGAAGTCATCAGCGGTCAACCCTGACTGAAAAGTCGATAACTGTGCCTCAACAATAATCATGACGTCGATACCGACAATGACATTTTCGCTTGAAGAGAACTTGGAATTGTCCGACCGCGGTAAAACTCCATTGTCCTTCGGGGTGACGGTGATCGTTCTCTGCTATACCCAGATCGTTCTCGCAATCGTCTCCAACGTCATTGCCCTCTACGCTTTCCGCTGTAAGGACATCAGCCTCGACGACATCACCCAGCTGTTATTCAAAGCTCTTACCATCATCAACCTCGTCATCGGAGTCGTCTATCCGTTCATGTATTCATTTGTCTATCTCGACTACGCCACGTCGTTCTCTCGACCTGAACAGCTCACTGACGTCATCTGCAGAGGGATCCAGTCCTTCTTTACCGCCCCTCTAGTCCTGGCCCTACTGATCATAGTCTGTGTGAACCTCAACAAGTACTTGATGATCTCCAGGCCCTTGAGATATCATCTCTACGTCACGCCGTTGCGGGCTAAGATCGCTATTGTTGTAGTGGTAATCATTGCGATTGGATATTCCTTGCTTTTTGCTTCGTTTCCTCGATCACCTTATGCGAAATATAGGTAAGAATGCTTGGCTTTGATAAATCAACTTCTTTCTTCATACGGTCATTCTTCCCCCAGGCCAGCCACACCCTAATCATGTGTACAATTCAATATCGGAGTATATAATCTAAGAGAGAATTTCCAGAATCCAAAGCAGTTCTTTTTTTTAAATTTTGTTTTGAGTGTTTTCATCGGCTCCCTTATTCCGAGAGATAAATTTACCTACCGTGGCCAGATTAAATAAAAAAATAAATCGTAACCCCATTATACAATCTCGAGTATGATTATTTTTCTAAGCTCCAAATTAATCCAGATGTACACACCTTTAATAAAAGAACATAGATTACAACAATGTAGAAATAAGAAGTCCCCCAAATTCAAATTCATCCTGAATTTCAATTAGGCCTATGAAAGTGGTGTCAAAACATAACTACTTGTAATCTGGAAAGGATTTTGATTTTGTTTTTGTTTCGTTGTACAGGGCAGCTGTTTGTCATAGAGAAGATGTTAACCTTCATCGTGCTGGTAGGAGCTGGCTTCTCATTGAAATCTTCATTCTCACACCGATCATCGTTATGACAACAGCTCTTAATATTCGGATGCTACGGATATCACGCAATCTGACCAAACGACAGGTTGTCCCACGCCCTCTACGTTCGTCATCACCAATACCATCGAAATTCCAGTTTCCTTCCATTGATACCACTTCTACTAAATCCTCCTCCTTCTTTTCTTCTTCTTCTTCTTCTCGTTCTTTTTCACCTCCTCCTTCTTCTTCTTTCTCTTCTACTACTTATCCTCCTCCTGTTCCTTCTCCTTCTCTAATGTGTTCTTCTGCATCCTCCCAAGTTCCTTCTTCATCATCCTTTCCTTTTATTTCATCCTCCCCTAGTCATCTTGTTCCTCCGAGTCCCTCTGCTCCTGCACATCTTGCTCTTTCTCCTACTCCACCTTCCCATCCTCCTCCCATCTCTTGCCCCTCTTCTTCTCTGCCACCACAAAATCCACCATCTTTCACTATTTCTTTAGAAACTCGACCTTTTCTCAATCACCCAAACGCCACTTGTTCCCATCTCCCACTTACCTTAAACGAGACCACGCCCAATCCGCTTACCCCTCGACCATCTCCCAACCTTCCCAAAGACCCTTCTCCGGGACCCCCCTCCACCCCTCACCCTACACCATCCCCTCCCCAAAGAAAGAACACCAACCATCCGAATCATGCAGCATCGCGTTACCACGTCAAACGAAGCGATCGCAAGGCCTGCGAACCATTGCCATCATCTCTGCTACGTTCTACGTCATATGGGTGCCTCTCATTGTCTACGATATCCTGAACTTCATGGGAATCAACGTCAAAGATTATGTGACTTCAGTGAAGTTGATTCTAATGGCTAGTACATGGTGGAATACATTTCTTTATATCGGTACTGACAAGAAAGTTAGAAACCACGTGTTTCGTTGTCTTATGAAGCTTGTACGGTGCAAAGACAAAAACAGTAATTAGAGTAACAGTCACTTAAAGACCAGGACTAATAAATCAAAGTTAGAAAGCATGTTTTTCATTGTCTTATAGCGCGAAGGTAAAACTAAATAGTTTCCAAGATTAAGTGCGCTAGCATAATATGCAGCCTCCCGTTTACGATTCAAGAATCGTAAACTATTTGTGAGTTAGTAGTGGATGCGTCATGCATGAGACTAGGCCTAAGAAAAGAAAATGTATTATTGCCCTCTAGGTGCCAAACATGGGTCAGCCGGTCGGAAATCTTCTTTTTCTTCCTTTTTAAATCCCTCTTTGGGCTGATATTCTCAATTTTGAATGCTTTAATACATTTTTTTCTAAAAAATGGTTAAAAAAAAAAATCTATTGTTTGGGGTCGGTCGCAAAGGGCAATACAACATCTTTTTCTTAAAGGCCCTATAGAAAGGTAGGTTGAATTGATTATTGTGCTAATCAGGAAGATTGAGTCAACTTCTTTCCGTTTTAATCATTGTAAAATTGCTTGATTGATTTAATTTACCGAGTATATTTAGATACCATTTTCATTTGAATCCGTTCACGCATGACAGAACATCAAACAATCTTTACAAGACTGCGATATTTCACTTGCGCAAACTTACTGGGTGATGAATAAAACAGTGCATTGAACAAAGACAGGCAGACAGACAGACACACCCACACATACACATACACACACGCATACGCACCCCCACACAAGCACACACACACAAACACACGCACTTGCACTCACACGCACACGCACATAGGCACACACTCACACACAAATACCGCAAACGTCTGTTAATAAAAAACACAAACAATTTTGGTATTTTTTGAGGCATTTTATTATGGTACAACAATGAATCTCTCTCCCCGAAGTTCTCCATCCTCCGTACTCAATCCTCGACATGGCCGCCATTCCTCCTGATGCACAGTACTGTTGTGCACGGTGAAGCATTCCTTGAAAATCTCGCCGGATCATGTCCCCATCTTGGCGTACCACGTCTGTCTCGTCCACGATTCTCCTCCGAAGCTCCTCGATGTTCACAAGTGGGCTGCTGAAGATCCTTGCCTTCAAGTGCCCCCACAAGAAGAAGTCGAGAGGAGTGAGATCTGGTGATCTCGGGGGCCACTCAACTTCCTCATTGAGCGAAATCAGTCTATTGCCAAAGAGCTGATGTAGGCGGTCAGTGACGATCCTTCACCTTCATGATGACGATGATGATGAAGATGATGATGATTATGATTAAGATTAAGATGACGAGAATGATGATGATATGGTGGTAGTGAATGTGTACTAAAGGGAAAGATTGTCAGGGAAATGCCACTTAAACATTCAGGGATCTTGATAAAAATCAATGCTTGATCAGAAAAGAAAAAAGAAAACAAATCTGAGACATTTGTAACCATGTGTGTTGTCTGTGTTTGTGTGTGTGTGGGTGTGTGTGTGTATGTTCGTGTGTGTGTGTGTGTGTCTGTCTGTCTGCCTGTCTTTGTTCAATGCACTGTTTTATTCCTCACCCAGTAAGTTGGCGCAAGTGAAATCTGGCAGTCTTGTAAAGATTGTCTGATGTTCAGTCATGCGTGAAGGGATTCAAATGAAAATGGTACTTAAATTTACTGGGAGGATAACTCTATCAAGACATATCATTAAACCCCTAATTAAATATTCATACTTCAAACAATACAACTTTTAAAAAGTGGGACATTCTTTCTGACTCACCCTGTATAGTTCATTTTAAGAAACATGGAGTACCCAACCAACAGCAGACCCTAATATTCCAACCCAACATATAAGTCACATTATTGCTCTTTTTAAAGGGAAATCCCAAGGTAAATTCATGAAGCCGGGGGGAGGGGCTGATCCTTTTGAAGAGAGTCAATCAGACTCTCGGTTTACAATGAAACTCTCTGCTAATTATCTACTTTTGGTTCTTAATTTTTGTAATTTATTTTTGTGTACATTATAATAATACATTTTTTCTTAATTCTTCATAGTTACTCATGCCAATTATGATTCCTTTTTTCTGTTTTTTTTTAAATTTGATTCGTTGATGTTGCATTTGTTTATGTTTTGTTATATTTTGTTACTTACTTTCGTTTGTATCATATTCTGAAAAACGGCCGTTTAGGCTGAAAGAGTTACCAAGTTCAAATAAATTAATGCAATGAAGTGAAATGAAAACAATCAACATGTATTGTTGAAAGCCAGTTTCCTGCTTTTTTGTTATTTGGAGAGAGGTTCCTCATAATATGGCACTGGATTCATGGAACTTCAGCTGTGTAGGTCTGCACAAGAGACAAACCATGATTAAAACAAGCACCACCCCCCCCCCCGTAAGAAATCATTCTGTGAAATCTTGCAGTATACATGAGGCCTTAGTTTATAACCTTCCCCCGGCATAGTCTTTATGCACACATAATCATGCAACATTGCAACAGTTTCGATTTTTTCCCCGTCATACTTCAGTTAAGGAATACGTTTAAGAACCCTAGGCAACAACGAAACCAATTTATGAGCCCCATCGTTTTGTTTTTAGGACATTAGCCCCTCCCCCTCTATTGTTCACATGATCATGAATCCGCCCCTGAAAATAAGGTCGGAAAAAAAAAGCAAATCACGTTTCATTTGACAAATCATTTATAATGATCATTGAGAGCTAATTAGGCAAATAAACGGCTACACCAATTGCATTATCCTTAATGATTTTACGTCAAATTAATCTGATTTTGATTGCGACTTTGAGATGGCTCGAATCAATTTTGACAGGGTATACTTCCTACTTTGCAAATGAATCCACCCTGCAGGGGCGGATCTAGCTTTTTGCTAAGGGGGGGGGGGTTTGACCAAAATAATGACGATGCGGAGCATCGTCCACGAGACGCGAAGCGGCGAGCCGATTTTTTTTGGGGTGTTTATTTGAACCCCGTAAGTGATGTTTTCTTGGCATCTATTAACACAATGGAGACCATAAAAAGCAGTGCATGATAACGTCTTTTTAAATCAAGTAACAGTTTAATACACAGTTATATCCAGAGTTATCATGTGTTTGGTTAAGTTACCAGATGAGTTGAATATCTTCTCACAATATTTGCACTTGAAAGGGTTTCTCTCCAGCGTGCGTTCTTTTTTCTTTCTTTTTTTCTTTTTTTTCTTTCTTTTTTTCCCTTTTTTTTTGGGGGGGGGGGCCGCCCAAGGGGGGGGGGGGTTTAAACCCCCTAACCCCCCCCCCCGTAGATCCGCGCCTGCCCTGTACATATGAAATTATTTGATTCCGTTTAATGGAGAATTGTTGTGTTTATGCCTACAATCGCGAACAAATATTTTTAAAAAAATACCCAATCCTTTGAAAATAAGAGAAGAAAACCGATATCAAAGACAGAATGAATATTGCAAATATATCCACCCTGACATATTATTTGATCCCGTGCAGTGGAGAATTATGATATTAATGCCTACAATTGCAAAACAAATGTTTTTATCGAATACCCAATCCTTTGAAAATAAGAGAAGAAAAACGATAATAATGACAGAATGACGATATCACTCACTCAGTTGCTGTGGCTATAGCCGAGTTCTCATTTCCTTCATCAAATACAATTCGCACAAGAGCCTGACTTATAACGATTAAGTCTTCGGTAAATAGAGGACTCACTTTAAGACAAGCTTTTTATTATTGAGGTGTCAAAATACGCACCACAGCCCAACTCATGTTTTATTGGATAAACCGTACCTGGTTGTACGGGGTACTAGTATTGTATTTAGATTGGGTTTAATTTGATGGTTGACCAATTACTCTCAAGCTTAGAACTGAAATCAATATTAATATTTCTCATATATTTGCTCCATTTTGTATTGACTGACATGTCCCACAGTTTGGTGTATCATGTAGGCCTAATAAGAAAATCAACTATCACAGTTGACTCTTCTGACAGCCACCTATCACCAATTACTCTTGAAAGCGCTTGGTCGTGATATTACCAAAACAACATTGTTTACCGTATCTGGGACGCTGCAAACCACTCGAATTACTTCAAGAGCTTTGATTTAGGAATATACGTCATATGAAATCTCCCTGCAACTAATTTAAGTTCTTTGTAGTATATCTTGAGAAGCGCAGAGTTTTGCTTGAGGATTCAACCTGGTCCCGATTGGACGATTCGCCAATCATTCAGTCAACAGAGTATGTAACGGTCGGATTTCCTTTAGCGCTATTTTCTGTTCAAGCATTAACTGGGACTGTAAGAAGCAGACAGAGAATGTTCAATCGTGAATGAGAATACAACTTGATCAGAATATTAACCTTTTACTTACTGGAAGCAGGTGTTTTATGTATCAAACCCAAGGAGAATGTGATAACTAAGTAGCCAATGGGTCAAGTTTATCTGACGATGTTAGATAGAGCTTTACAAGGTCTGCTTGGTTTATAATTATGTGAAGTGTCTTTAACATTGTTGTGGTTTAATTGAGATTGCAAAAATATTCTGTCTGGCGGATGACCGAGATTTGTTCTGAAACCATTTGGAGGTATTAGAAGAATCAGAGAATTTTGACTGAAAACGCAATCACTGTGCCTGCAAACCAAAAAGTGACGGTGCAATTGTTTTGAACCACTGGAGTCATTTAGACAATTCTTCCTTAAAACGTATATTTCCTGCAAATCAAAACAATGTAAGAGTGACGTGGAATAATTATTGTCCTGAAGTTACTTAAGTCGTCGCATTGGACTCACCAGCCACAACAGGAGATGCTGTAACCGCAGAAGAACACCATCTACACTTTTATGAGGTGTCACTTTCATGGTCTATACTGACCGACGGAGACCTACTATTGAAGTGATCAGAATATAAGCCACTTCTGACTGGAAACCCGATAACTGTGCCTCAACAATAATCATGACGTCGATACCGACAATGAAATCCTCGCTTGAAGAGAACTTGGAATTGTCCGACCGCGATGAAACACCATTGTCCATCGGGGTGATGGTGGTCGTTATCTGCTATACCCAGATCGTTCTCGCAATCGTCTCCAACGTCGTTGCCCTCTACGCTCTCCGCTGTAAGGATATCAACCTCGACGACATCACCCAGCTGTTCTTCAAAGCTCTTACCATCATCAACCTCGTCATCGGAGTCGTCTATCCGTTCATGTATTCATTTGTCTATCTCGACTACGCCACGTCATTCACTAAACCTGAACAGCTCTACGACCAGATTTGCAGAGGGATCCAGTCTTTCTTCACCGCCCCTCTAGTCCTGGCCCTACTGATCATCGTTTGTGTGAACCTCAACAAGTACTTGATGATCTCCAGGCCCTTGAGATATCATCTCTACGTCACGCCCTTGCGGGTTAAGATTGCTATTGTTGTAGTGGTCATCATTGCGATTGGGTATTCCTTGCTTTTCGCTTCGTTTCCTCAATCACCTTATGCGAAATACAGGTAAGAATGCTTGGCTTTGATAAATTAACTTCTTTCTTTATACGGTCATTCAACCCCCACGCTACCTATACCCACTGGTGCAGTGAAACCCTATTCCTAACCATGACCACAAACCAATATCGGAGTATATAATCTAATCTGAACTGAGCTCCTCATTATTCAATCAGACAAACATTTGTTAATGTTGCCTTTACAGAGAGAATTTCCAGAATCCATAGCAGTAGGTTTAAGAAAATTAAAATTGGAGTGTTTTAGTCCCTAAAAATGCCTTTCTTCGGCTTCCTTAACCGAGCGATAAATTTGCCTACCGTTGCCAGATTGAATAAAAAATTAAATCGCAAGCCCATTAGACAATCTTGAGTATGATCATTTGTCTAAGCTCCATGTTAATCCAGATGCACACACTTTTAACAAAGAACATAAATTACAACAATGTAGAAATAAGAATCCCCCCCCCCCCCCCCCCCCCATTCAAATTCCTCCTGAATTCCAGTTAAGAGGTGTCAAAACATAACTACATGTATTCTGGAAAGGATTTTTATTTTTATTTTTTCCCCTTTTTTTTCCGTTGTATAGGGCGGCTGTTTGTCATGGAGAAGATGTTAACCTTCATCATGCTGGTAGGAGCTGGCTTCTCATAGAAATCTTCATTCTCACACCGATAATCGTCATGACAACAGCTCTTAATATTAGGATGCTGCAGATATCACTCAATCTGACCAAACGACAGGTTGTCCCACGCCCTCTACGTTCGTCATCACCAATACCATCGAAACCCCAGTTTCCTTCCATTGATACCACTACTACCAAATCATCCTCCTCCTTTTCTTCCTCTTCTCGTCCTTCTTCACCTGCTCCTCCTTCTTTATCTTTTTCTTCTTCTTCTTCTCCTCCTCCTCCTCTAATTTGTTCTTCTGCATCCTCCCAAGTTCCTTCTTCATCATCCTTTCCTTTTATTTCATCCTCCCCTAGTCCTCTTGTTCCTCCGAGTCCCTCTGCTCCTGCACATCTTGCTCTTTCTCCTACTCCACCTTCCCATCCTCCTCCCATCTCTTGCCCCTCTTCTCCTCCGCCACCACATAATCCACCCTCTTTCACTATTGCTTTAGAAACTCGACCTTTTCTCAATCACCCGAACGCCACTTGTTCCCATCTCCCACATACCCTAAACGAGACCACGCCCAATTCGCTTACCCCTCTACCATCTCCCAACCTTCCCAAAGACCCTTCTCCGGGATTCCCCTCCATCCCTCATCCGGCATCATCCCCTCCCAAAAGAAGAAACACCCACCATCCGAAACAAGCAGCATCACGTTACCACGTCAAACGGAGCGATCGCAAGGCCCTGAGAACCATCGCCATCATCTCTGCTACGTTCTACGTCATATGGGTGCCGCTCATCGTGTACGATCTCCTGAACTACTTTGGAATCAACGCTAAGGACTATGTGACTGCAGTCAAGTTGATTCTAATGGCTAGTACATGGTGGAATACATTTCTTTATATTGGTACTGACAAGAAAGTTAGAAACCACGTTTGTAATTGTCTTATGAAGCTCATACGGTGCAAAGACAAAAGCAGTAATTAGTGTAACAGCCACTTAATGACTAGGACTGATAAGAAAGGTAGAAAGCATGTTTTTCATTGTCTTATAGCGCTAAGGTAAAAGAAAATAGTTTCTCAAGCCTTATAAACGCTGGAGTATCCGGGATTAAATGAGCTAGCGTAATTTGCAGCCCCCCCCCCCGTTTACAATTCAAGAATCGTTAACTATTTGTGAGTTAGTAGTGGATGCGTCATGCATGACACTAACGAAAGGTAGGTTAAATTTATCATTGTGCTTATCAGGAAGATTGAGTAAAGTTCTTTCCGTTTTAATCATTGTAAATTTGCTTGATTGATTTAATTTACCGAGTATAAAACATAAAGATAATAACCACATTGTGCTAATTTAAAAAGATAATTTTCTGAAGGATCACACAACTCAGCTGTGCCATTAAAGTATTGTCACGTGAGAGACTTTTTTTATTTTTTATTATTGCTACGGACACACAGAATAAAGGGAAATAGAGCTTGTTAATTAAAGTTAAATTGTAATGTTTAATTTCCAATCATTTCTCCTGTTTCACACACACTTTGTTTTGGCTTCAGTAATAATACAGTATGTAATTAAACTTATCTTTAACAAAATATAATTCTGGATGGGTAGTTTCCCGTCTGACATCGACGCCGGTCACAGCTCGTGTCGTCCACTTGGCCCTGGCCTCCGCAGACGGCGTCTTTGCTCCACTTGGCCCCGGTAGTCGCTCCGGATTCTTGACCTCCGCAGACTGAGATACGATGGTGTGCGTCCCGATCCCAGACAAGAGCTAGCCCCCGACGAAAGCTATGGAGAACCGGGTGGCAGTTGAGCTAGCCTCTCGTCCCGACGTGGAATTACCCTCAGATATTGACTTTAACTGCCGACTAACATGACGTTTAGTCTATTATAGCTTAGGTGGTTCTCCTCGATTGCAGAAAATCCACCTCTTAATATACCCTACGGTTACTAAGTAAATTCTAAAAACATGACTACAAATATTTGGAGAGGAAATGATCTTACAAAGGAAAATACTTGTATTGAAAAGAGGCTTCCTAAATGTGTGCTAAACAACAGATAAAACATGTACACTGAATTAATGACTTCCCCAGGCCTATTCATAGGGAACAATACATCTTGGCCTGAAAAGAAAATATCTGACCTTAACATCTTCACCTGACCTTAACAAAGAACACTCCAGACCAGAGAGCGAAACAAATACATTTCTTTCCTGACAAGTATACTGCTGTGCCACCGAGGGGCCCTAAGATAAAAAAAAAAAAAAAAAAAAAAAAAAAAAAGAAGAAAAAAAAAAACCTAATTATTAAATAATAAATCACTAGCAAGCACTGAATCCAATGACCGGGGTAATAGTATATTTGTAAAGCGCTTAGAGACATTTGTATTAAATGCTATAAAAAGAAAAAAAAAATTATTATTATATAGTTCACTATAAAAAACATGACCTTTTTTTTTTACCCAACTAACAGCAGACCCCAATCTTCCAACCCAACATTATAGGTCACATTATTAAATACTTTCTTTTTAAAGGGAAAATCCCAAGGTATTACAAGATGCGGAGGGAGGGGGGGGGGGGCTGACCCTTGGGAGTAGAGTCAATCAGACTCTCGGTTTACAATACAATTCTCTGTTAATTATCTACCGTTGGTTCATTATTGTTGATTTGTGTATTTTGTTCATTATAATAACTCATGTTTAAACACAAAATTATTCTTCATAGTTACTCATGCCAATTATGTTTCCTTTGTTTTGATTTGATTCGTTTATATTGCATATATTTATGTGATGTTATCTTTTGTTTGTATCATAATTCTGAAAACAGCCTTTTAGGCTGAAAGAGTTACCGTGTTCAAATCAATAAATAAAATTAAATGAAATAAAATGAAAACAATCAACGAGTATTGTTGAAAGCCAGTTTCCTGTTTTTTAATTTGGAGAGTGGTTCCTGATAATATGACACTGGATTCATTCATGGAACTTTAGGTGTGTATGTATGCAAAAGGGACAAACCATCTTTAATACAAGATGCACCCCTAAGGAATTATTATGTGAAATCTTACAGTATACATGAATCCTCAGTTCATAACCTTTCCCATATATAGGGAGTTTCTTTCACAATGTCAACCAGTTTTCGACGTCATCTTTATGCACACATACGAATCATGCAACAGTGAAACAGTTTCGAACGATATTTCGTCATTCTTCAGTGAAGGTATACATTAAGCACCTAAGGAGCATTGTGAACAATTAGTCATGTGTAAGGTTATTGTGTATGCAAACCTGTAATAATGTCAGGGATTGGTATACTAGAAAAGGCCAATTTCGTAAAATAGTTATATTTGATGTATACAATTCTATATCATTTCAGTCACATATTAAGAAGAGTATTGCAGTATTCGGAATGCCAATTTCTTACATCAAGCGTTGAAAGGTAGGGCAAGTTATAATATTTGACTTACCAAACAACAACTAATTACAAGTTTACGTTCTGACTATATGGATAGAATGACACGTGCGCTCTTCACTAGGTCAACGTCGAGTACAAATTGTAATACATTTTGAAAATGTTATATTTTGATACATGAATAAAAACATGTCTCTTTTGAAGGCAATGGCCTCGGAACAGATTAAATTATGCTGTGAATAATGTATAAGTTGTTTCGATTGAATGCGGTTATCAAACACATTTTCATACTTAGTTTCACCTGAATTTTTTCCCTTCGAGGCCGCCATCCTAGTCAAGCATCGCTTATGATTGCGGTCGCCTGTACTTTTTCCACAGATAGTTCTGATAATAATTTAAATGTATAATAATATGTTATAGAAATACTTTGACACTAAGTTATTTCTGTTTGTTTATTTTGTATCATACCTTACGTGTATATGTTCTTTGTTATTAAGTAATTGTGTTTGGAAAAATGCAGGGAAAAAAAAGAAGAATTTTTGTGTGTGGATATTTTTATTCATCTTCAGAGTAATCCTTCAGCTCATTTGTGAATAGTAAGAAACGATGGAAATTATAATATTCCCAAAGAACCAGCTGAGGTTTACCTCTCTGCATACATTACGTGTTATCGGGCAAGCCTTGGGCAAGCTTTGTTCATTTATTTATTCATGAAAAACCCTTTACAAATCATCCATTTTTGATCAAAATTTACCCCGCTTCTTTAAAATAAAAAAAACTTATAATCTGTGTTATGAGTTTTCAATAATGGCTATACGATTTCTCCCAAATAGATAATTTTCGTAATGTAATCACATTTGTTGCATACAATCTTTGTTAAATGCCATGTTACAAATAATTATATTCAACTGTTATGAATAATTGTATTTCAGTATAGTCAATAATAAATTTGCATTCATTAATCTATGGCCAAGTATCGGTCAGTGTGGAGTTGGTATTGAGACGGTTAAAATAATTAATATCTAATTCCTAGTCTTGACAAATCGAATGGTAAGGGTATTCAATACAAAAAATCATTCCAAGCCAAGTTACTTTGTCATGTAATATATATATATTTATTATTTTGCAATATAAATACATTGTTTGATAATAATGAGAATCACGGTGAATAAGATAAACAGGGAACTCAGCTAGTACAAAAACGATCATGAAGAAAGACACATTATTTCACACGGTCCAGAAGATAAAGACTCTATTTTGACACTTACAAAACGCATCGACAAGGTGACTTTCATGAAGTCTAGACTGCGTCAGTAGCTGCTATTCTTACTATGATATCAAGTAGTTTATGCATTATAATTTTAGACGGTAACCATGGCAACCCAATTTATGAACTTTTCAAAACTTTTGATACTATACTTAGTGGAACATACAAGGCCACTGTATTTATATAATTATTTTGATACGAGCTTATATAATTTCAACATTTTGTCAAATATCCGGGCCAAACCGATCAGGCTTATCAAACATATCGGATGAACCGGTAAGTAGATGATTTTAAATATTCATTAAAAATGACTAAAATCAACTTACTTAATTTATAAAAGGTAGACAGGTAGTAATCATACAGTGCAACATACATTGTATCAGGCCTATATGCCTTCACTACCATAACTATTTTGTGCGGTTAAAACAAAGAGTAGGCTGTTCAATATGATCAGAGTACTATCTTGCAGCAATAATTTTGAAAATAACATTTGTTAGGCATACACATACACGACCAAGGTTATAATGTAACGTTATCAAATTGTTCTAAAAATATTCTCTTATATTGATTTGTTAAATAGCACCAATATGCGCAAAGGATCTAAGCCCTAACATAGTGAGATTGTAGTCTACTATATTATTATATCAGAAAATATTCAAATTCAGCTAAACAATTGACAAAAACAGATGTATTACTTTGCATTACATAATGATACAATTTGAGGCCAAAGCCATAAACTACAATATCGGCCAACACAGGATCTGTGATTTAAAAAATAGAGTCATGTCACCCTCACTTACACCACTCGATAAAATTAAGATTATGTAATGATCTTTTTTTATATAATTGTTCATTTTCATGCTTGATTGCATAATAGGTTGCAAAGTGAAGGCCTTCGCAGAATACCAACAACAACGAAAAAGAATACGATTATTAGAAAGCTGATCGCAAAGAATTTCAATAAGTAAAAGTCAGTCAGGTCCATTTTCACGAGTGTTTTAAAGGTAGTTTATTCTACTGAGACTAACTCAGATCAGAGCCATCTATATGCCTACACAGAGTTTGGCCAACTTGGTTTCACTGGGTCACAGCATGGCGTATATTCTTTTGTTTTGTGCTTGCCCAATAAAGCAGTAGTCGCCATATTGTGTCCAACTCGAACCGGGTTGGCCAAACTATCCTAATCAATGGCACTGATTCAGATTAATGGATACTGCCATATGTTGCTCCCAATGTCCTAATGTGTCGACAGCCATGCCCCACAATGCAGCACCACATGATGACGCACGTGTGTTGATGCTTGGGTGCAGGACCCGGAAATTGCTCTATGTACGCATTCATCCTGGTAGCGATGTCGGTAAAATACCCTGTCTTTAAAATATGCAAACATTATGATGACATATAACGTATTCCGAATATGAATTGTTTTAGAAAACACAAAACAATATCGAAATTGACCTTGAGTCTTGCGATCGTGTCAGTCACTCTCTCTTTGTTTTCCCTTGACAATGTGTTAATTATGATATCGTAATTAATTCATAATAGCAATATCTTAACGATAATTATCGTAAGATTTAACCCGAAATTCATGCTACATCGCTGTATTGAATAAATCCCAATACATCATAAAATTGTCGTGTGCTCTATTGTTCAGTGTCCAGTGTATATCACGTTGAAAAAGAACATAAATTGTTAAATAGAACAGAACGATGTTCAAAGATATTTCACGGACAGTGCAGTGGTTTGTCAGCTAATTAATCCGCTAAAAAAGTTGCATTTGTTAAGACGACCGACACACATGATATTGCTATAGATCATTTTGTCATAACTTTGTAACGGCAAGGGCTTGCCCGTTGTCGCCCTCTACGACCTCATCCTCTTTGCACGAGTCGCAGGCACTATGTGAATCCATTCTGCACGAGTGTTCAGCGAGTGCAGCTGACGTCATACCTCCATCGCTTGTGACGTCACTCTGGACACTTTCTTGATTAATGAAGACCCGTTTTTGAGTACTTTCTCCATTTTCAACGAGGAAAATCCCATCGAGCTCGCCATCTCCATCACCGTCAAGATCATCGTCAGCTTGGAATACGGGATTGATTTCGCCGTAAGACACATCGTGATCGCTATCACCTATCGACGTCGACGATGACGGTTTTCTAGGTGATGGCGTCATGCGATGAGGATGAACGAAAACCCTGATTTGTGATGTCTCTTTACCGTCTGTTATCAAAGCTTTGTTGAAATCGCGATTGTCTCTGCCAATCGATAACCCATTATCGTCGTAAAGTGGGTCATTGAACCTGTGCTGCTGGACGTAAGGTGAATGACCTCCGTTGCTGTGAACTATGACCTTTGGGGTCAAGGAAACGTTGTCATGAAAGTCGGGAGACTTGCCGTTGTTTTCCAAGATAGATTTACGCGATCTACAAGGCAAGAATAAAAAGTAAATGCAAAATTCCTATGATGAAACAGGTAAATGTTGAAACAACTTCTTATTTCATTGGGGGGGGGGGGGGGGGAGAGTGATGTGTAAACATATCATTATAACGACAATGTTTAATGTAAGAAAATCGGTTTTGTTAATAAGAGAGAGAGAGAGAGAGAGAGAGATGGACAGAAATACAGAGAGAGAGAGGGAGAGGGTGTAAAAGAGAGAGAGAGAGAGAGAGGGATGTGTAAACATATCATTATAACGACAATGTTTAATGTAAGAAAATCGGTTTTGTTAATAAGAGAGAGAGAGAGAGAGAGATGGAAAGAAATACAGAGAGAGGGAGAGAGAGAGAGAGAGGGTGTAAAAGAGAGAGAGAGAGAGATAGAGGGATGTGTAAACATATCATTATAACGACAATGTTTAAGGTAAGAAAATCGGTTTTGTTAATAAGAGAGAGAGAGAGATAGAGAGATGGACAGAAATACAGAGAGAGAGAGAGAGAGAGTGAGGGTGTGAAAGAGAGAGAGAGAGAGAGAGAGAGAGAGAGAGAGAGAGGGGGTGTGTAAACATTTAATTATAACGACAATGTTTAATGTAAGAAAATCGGTTTTGTTAATAAGAGAGAGAGAGAGAGAGCTGGACAGAAATACAGAGAGAGAGAGAGAGAGTGAGAGTGTGAAAGAGAGAGAGAGAGAGAGAGAGAGAGAGAGGGGGTGTGAAAGAGAGAGAGAGAGAGGGGGTGTGTAAACATATCATTATAACGACAATGTATAATGTAAGGAAATCGGTTTTGTTAATAAGAGAGAGAGAGAGAGAATACTTAAAAGTCTTTTTTTTTAATAGAAGGAGGATGGAGGATTTCTCGATGACATCAAACATAATGACAGCTTTCCTAATGGGTTTTCTCAAATTAGTGATCGCAATTTAAAAAGGTTTGGGAGAGATGGAGAAAAAAGCTTTATTCCTTCGATTATGTTTTTCAAATTTTAACCAATTTGGTCAAATGATTATTCAGATTATACTGAGGCGAACTCATTTATTTTTAATGAAGGCTAATTCTCCTTTAATGAGAAAATAATGTTGAATGCTTATTTTTTGAAGAACTCTGGAAATTGATGTCCACTTGCCATTTAAAATTCTCAGAGAAATGCTAATATATCTCATTTAGAAATCGAATTACAAAGCGTTAATACGTCTAAGAGCGTGAAATCTCCCAATTTTCGAAGGATTATTCGTAATTTTCTTTATAAGACGGAACGGCATAGAAATAACCATGATCTGAATGTTGTTATACTAATAAATGCCATCAAGAGAAAGTATTACTCTAAAGATGTGATTTGATCAACCTCAATTCCACAATATGAGAGTATGTATGAAACAAAAACAACTACAACAAATCAAAAAGAAAGAAGCGATTACAGTCTTTTACAGAGATGTTTGATACTCTAAAATAGTTCATCGCTCATAGATGTCAATCATCCTCTTGGCAGCCTTTTAAGAGATGATGCCACGCCGATTGCCTCCATTAGTCTACAAAGGCCAATTAAATCTATGTTTTTAAGAATAAATCAACTGATCACAAATCACCGATTCTATAGTGAGAAATGAATATTTTAATGACTAGAAAACGAGGAGTGAAATGCGAATTATCAAGTCCACCTGTTAGTGCATGATGTGCGAAGGTGTGCGAAGGCCTTTCATATTTTCTCGTTTCCTTTCCTCTTTCCCTCAGTCTCTCTCCTATCATATTATCTTCTTTCCTCCCCATTATTCCCATGCCATTGCAAAAGGGAGGGGGTGCTCAGCAACTCTTAAATCGTGTCATAGTAAATTCGTAGTCTGGTCGTAGTCAAGACGTAGCTAGGTCGTAGTTAGGTCGTAGTTAGGTCGTATTGACGATGCAGCTTATTAAGTTGTAAATTCGTATTCGGGTCGTACAGTATATGCTGTTCTCTTCTTAGACTGACCTTCTAAATGCAGCAGTTTCATTTGACCCATGTAGCGCCATCTGGCGGGATGAAAGAGGTAGGAGAATATCCTTCTTCCGATGTTCCTGACATCTTCTATAGCCCGCCACCAAGAGGAGAAGAAGAGACATGCCAACAAGGCAAGGCATGACAATCAGGATTGAGGAGTCGCTCTGTATCGTCACGATCAGGTTGTACGTATTAGAACCGGTATTTCTTGACCCTGTAATCAAGGAGAAAGGGGAAAAGGGGAGATAAAAGTATTAAAGTGACTCGGTAATATTGCCTAAGATTCTGAAACAAAATCCTGGATTTAGCTCGTGCTGCACTAATAATTATAAATCTTTAGGTCATTCAGGAATCACATGACTTTTACAAGCCGATCGCCTGTCTGATTATCAAGATATTCATGATTGAAATTCGAAATTTCATTTTTTTCGTTTTCCTAACGTTGTTTTTGTATAACACTAACAGTCTATTGGGGGAAATAAGTATGGTTAAACCGGCCACTCAAAGATGTTTTACTTTTTTGAGGTAGTTCATGATTATTTTTAGGCGCATTTTTTTAAAGGCTTCAATATTACACCATATCACAGACACTGATAATTGTTAGTTGCTGTTATTGTACGACACATAAAACAAGAAGCGTCGCAACGTTTAAAATGTAAACGAGCGTTGCTTTAATCGTACTACGATGCAATATTAAATTGAACAAATCATTATTTGTAGTTACATATTTTGTTGTTTCTTTACTTCATCGAGATGGATTATAGATATTTAAATCTCGCATCCATTATTAGTTTGCATGGAATACAATAATAGTATTTATTCTGAAACTACTACTTCCAATAGCAGAAAAAACAACGCAAACTAACAAACAAATGCCATAGCAGGTAATGTCATATTTTAGCTGATCAAGTGCGTTTCCTTTTTGATGTAGAGGATGAAGAAAATAATATGGCCGAAATAAATTGGCCCTTAAATATGGCCAACAAAAATGCGAATCTGATCATCACCATCACCAACTTAATCACTATCAGCATCATGAGCGCCTTCGTTATCATCATCATCTTCATCATCATCACTATCATCATCAACATCATCACCATCCTCACAAGATAACGATCACTTAAGGAAATTGACCCAATGCTTTCAGATACCAAGAAGTCACGGGAAAAGCAAACTGCCTACTCTGCACGCGTTTCAATTTAGGACTAAATTACCTAAATAGCTAGAGGTTATTGTCTGTTTAAATAATTGGAAACCGGTAACGTAAGGCGATACGTGGTGCTAGTCTGATCCTATCGGCGGCATCTAGACGAATCCGTTGAGATTTGATACAGGAAGGGATTGGGTAAGGGAGTAGGGGTACTGGAGGAATCCCCCGAAAGACACTCACTATGAATATGACGGACAAAGAAAAAGGACAAAATATACAGTTCCTCGTTCTACCCTCAACAATTGCTGTGGTAGACAAAGGAACATCCCTTCACTGCTATGATGTAAAAATGTGTAGAACAGGAGTCACATGCACATTCACCTGTTCTACACATTTTTACATAATATCAGTGAAGGGATGTTCCTTTGTCCACGACAGTAATTATTGTTGAGGGTAGAATGAGGAACTGTACATTTTGTCCTCTTTCTTTGTCCGTCATTTTCATAGTGACTACAGTATGAACTCTGTTTGTAAAGTTGTGTACGCATACATATCTCAATACTCCTTCTGGCTGACATGCAAATAATATACGATTGCGTTTTGTGAAGCAAAATAATAATTTACCTTGTGAGGGTGAGTTATTGTCTTTCAGACTGGAACTTAAAGGGGAACTTCGTTGAATGTATAAAGTCCTATAATAACCGGATAGTAATCCTTGTTTCTCACAGTAAATACTAGGTTTGTTCGAGTTCTTGGTTCTGCGAGTAAATTGGTTCGTGTAATATGAATCTATACAAATTACAATCAGCATGCACATGTATTATCAGTACCGAACTATCCATTCTTTGGGTTACACACGAACACAAGCACAAAAGCTTGTAAAACAAAAGACCATTAGCTTTTAGACGGATTGTGTCAAGGGTAGGAGTCTTTTGATTCATAATGAAGTAATAAATACACTAGGCTATGCCCTTTGTTAGTGTTCATTTGAGCTTCATAGTTTCTTTGTTTCTTATCAATTATTTATGCGACCTCGAGATATGAAATGTCACATACATCTATTCATCGTTACATGGCATGATTGTATGTAATGTTCTTCTTTTCTTTGTATAGTTGCCTTTGTCATTAATATACCTCAGTTCCCTTTTTACTGAAGTATCAATAAAGTGATGTACCAACAATGAGGTAGTATTTATTCATCAATTTAAAGATTCTGACAAGACATTTTTGTATTATCTATTTTGTTCTTTCTCTTTTACATGATACATTATATTACTACATGCATTATGTCATTTTATTAAAAAAAGAAAAAAAGAGTGTTTCTGCTGGATATAATTTCCTTCTATTTTGCTATAAACACTGCATTGTAAATTGATTTATACGGTATATATGTTTACAAACAGAATATTGATTTGTTACAAACATTGTACATTGATTACATGTTTATAACATAAACAGAAGATTGATGTGCATCGATGAAGTTTCATAAATACAATACAATACAATACATGATTTCTCCCGAGATTTCTTGCAATACTCTAATGTTGAATGTCTCAATAACACATATAGTTTCTGCCACTACCGTACATGTCCTTTAAACGCATATTATAAATATATTCTCGCAATTCGTGGCAAGTACAATATATGATTACTCGCACACCCGAAAGCTTAGAGCATTGACGGGTAAGGCTAACGACAGCCATCTATAATACTCCCATGAAATATTCATAACGACTCCGCAAGTCAGTCGTAAAACCCTCGCTTATGATGGTGAAAGCGGAAAGACATGATCGTTAATTGACATCGTAATTAATTGCGAGTGCTTTAATATCTCATCGGTGTAATGGATTATTAGTGAGGTAATGCTAGGGTAATGTAAAGGACGATGATATGCTCTATTAGCCTCGAGGTAGACCTTCGTTTGTGATGTTTGTGATCAGTGCCGAGAGAAGGATGGAGACATGCGGGTAAAGCACGGCAACTTAACATTTCTTTTATAAGTGTGAAATCAGTAAATCAATCTGGAACGAAAAGGTGAAATGGATAAATGAAGGTTCTCGAGTAGAGATAGATTTTAATTTAGAAAATGTAATTTTTGGTTTTGAAGGCAAAAGAAACGATGCTTTAAATTGCATGGTGACTCTGATTAAGCATCAACTATTCGTACACAAGCTTAATAACATAATTCCATTTCATTTTATATCCGGTATGTTTAACAATTTTCTTACTAAATTGGCAGTCACTTCAACATTTGTTTGTATGAACAAGAAGGAGAGAAATGTGCACGAATTTTGTTTTATGTGAGTTAAAGAAAGACTTAATGTCATTGAATTGTAAAATGTTTTGTTTGACTCAATAAAGTAGCCTATGGAGGGCTAAAACGTTAAAAAAAAATTAAACAAAGATTATAAGATTCACTCCCACACTGTCCCCTACTCGAGGGTCATACTCGGTCGGGTTTCATTCATCTGATAAGGCTAGTGATGATGACAATGGGGTTCCACAAGATGTCATCATTTTCCTGTATCTTTATTGATTCTTCGTAACATCGAAGTCACACCAAAAGTTGAGTTTATTTTTCTGATAAACCTTGACACCTTAACGTGGGTGATGATCGCTTCTAACTGCAATAAGCCGACAGTTAATCAACAAACGAACACACCCTTATTCTCAATAATGAATTTGCTAGTGTGAAAACAATAAAGGATTTCCATGACAATCAACGTTACCTAAGCCACAGAAGAATTGAACTGCTAATCAATATAATGGGAACGCCCTCCCCTGTCTGTATCAAACAAGATTATCCTACATATTGTAAAATGGCGACTGGCTGGAATGCTCCCCAAGGAGTGGAGAATGTGCATACCTTGTGTGCGGGTAAGCCTGAATCCGATGACCGGGGTAATAATATGTTCCGCGCCTAGAAACGTAGTATTAGGCGCATTATAAATGTGAGCTATTATTAGTATTATTAAAGATGTCAACTCACGGGCGATGTACATTTTTTATTGCCTTTAGAGCGATGTTCGGGTAGCCTAACGTAAGTTTTCTGTAATGATCGCGTGTTTCATAGAGGTAATGGGCATAGCTATCGCAATTGCCTTAGGTACATTTTTCGAAAGCATTTGCCATAGGTTATAAAAACAATACATAATTTGTCGCTACGGGGGGGGGGGGGGTTAACCCTTTAAAAAAAACGAACAAATGTCATGTGCCAAACAATTTTGGAAGAAAATGTATACTGGCTGAGTAATGAGCATAGAAAGATAAGAAAATCAGGGTAGTACTAGCCCCGACACCATGTGTGTTGTCCCATATACATCTTTCTGTGTAAGTGATTGTTACTTTACCAAGACTCTGCCTAATTTATGATGATATTGATGACTCCAGAACCTTGCATTACACACCATTACTTACATGCTATATTATCAACTTTTCTGATCAATTCCACACCTTTTCTTTCACAATGCAATCGCATTACCAGAACTCAAGTTTATGTTTAATTAGTAATGTCAGAGACAGAGATTGTTTTCAACCACGTCATTTAAATTCAATGTGCATGGAAGTATATTTTCAACAAAAATATTGGTGAAGAACTTTACAAAACGAACACGATTGCATAAATCAATCAATAGCATTGTGCGTCAGCTAAGAAAAATTCGATTGATGTATTACAGTTATCAACTAAATTATTCATACCCCAAGTAAATTTGATGGTTTTTGTGTTTTTCGTAACTCAAAGATGAAAGGTGGACTGGTTGAATGAAAGCCTTTGTTGAATACTTGTGGGTGTAAGTTTTTAAATGTCACATTATCAAGAAAGAAGGTGCTGGTACACTGTAAAACAAATAATAGTCGAAATAACTCAATAAAATTGAGGAAAAGAATTGCCTTATTTTTATTACGTAAACATTACCTACGGCATCTTAAGTAGAATTTACTTATTTTGCTGAAATTTTTTTACTCAGTTAAATCGAGTTACATTAACGTAAATAATTTAAGTATTGTAATCATTTTAGATAATTAAAAAAAAGCTATGATAGGATTACATATTGCACGATTTGGTACCCATCTAATCTAAAAAGTAACATCCACTAATCATTCACTACTTCTATTTAAGATTTAACCGTATATATATATATATCTACCACCATCACAAACTATTACATACGCTTCAATTCGACACATATTGAAAGGCTCCAAATGTTATATATACTTGATCGTAGCATCTTAAAAGGAAAATTGGTTGACAATTTCCTGAAATATCAAGTTTTATTTGTTTTGAACTGGGTAAGAATTAAAAATTGTCTTGTCTTTGCTTAGCCATGTTAAATGAATTAGTGAATGTTTTAAAGTCCTTAAATTTTCATTCAACCACAAAAAAGAATTGCTTTATTTAAAAAAGAGTTTAATTTGGTCTTAATGAATATTCATAAATTATGTAAATATTTCTATTACGCACTGCATCGGTCCTTACTTTAAAAAGATAAGAATAATCAACATAAATTGTTTGAGTAATACGTATAATTTCTGATTTTGAGTTAAAATCACTATATTAATACAAGCTGAAATTACTTAAAGTTCTTATGTATTTGATTTTACCTAAATATTCCACGTATGTTCTACTAAATTGAAATTTTGAGTTAGCAAGACTTAAATTTAGTGCGTAAGTGGCAAAACTAATGTTTTCAAGTAAATTCTACATGGAAAAAATACGTAAAAATTACCAATGAACAAATTCTTTTTTACAGTGTATATTGCCTTTGGATGGCCTTTATGCAAGTCTCCGCGATCGTGATGTTAAGTTAAAGAACGAATATTGGCAACGGAAAAGAATACACTGTAGAATAAGAGTACATTTCACGAATTGACACACCATTTAAGTAAAAAATAATCAACTTGATAGTTCGGTTAAAATTCGTAACGAATCAACAAACAAATGAAACAACAGCAGTAACAAAAACAACAAGACGGAAAAAAAATCTTCTTTCATGTCTCACATCATCATTTTCATTATAAAACTTGTCATCAGTGACAAATTACAGTTTTTGTTATTCGCTAGTGAAATCCTTACTTCTGATTGCATGGTTATCAGCAGATTTGCCACTGATTGGGGTTATTGGTTGTTGAAAAAAGTCTTTGTGAAACAGGTCCCAGGAATCTGTCTACAATAATGTGTTTTGCGTGGGTGGCCTCGGCATTCTACTTTAATTAATCTGCTTTGAGTGAGGACCACACCCCGAATAGAGTTCTATAAACCGATATACGAGGGTAATGATACCACTTTATAATGTAATAACCCCATTTCACGATACCAGTAAATTAATATGACCACAATAATCTACCGTTGAAGTGGAAGTGGTCGGCCACACCCATATTGATTGACAACCCACTCTGTAAATACTGTAGGTAGGCTTACTCATAAATACGGTCGATGGTCGACCAGAATTATGTAGAACACATACACACACACACACACCCACACACTCACACGCACGCACATCCATACATATACACACACACACACATATTCTCTCAATTCATTTCGCATTATATATATATTGACTTGGTAACAAAATATCCAAGATATGAGAAAAAAGTAATTAATAATGCATTTCATGAAAACTATTGTTTGAAAGTCGCAATATTCGAACTTGATATAAAAAACACTACCCCGAGTAAAAAAATCAACATAAATTTATTATAAAGTGACCTGCATCAAAATAAAACTCTTCATTAAGTAAAGAACAGTGTATAGAAACCGAAATAGGAAGAATGTTAGTTTATGAGTCATAATAACAGGTAAAAATACTTACCAGATAGTTTTAACAATTATTTCACTTCAAATTGTACAATTCATAGCCTTAGTACCAGAAATTCAAATCACTTAAGATTACCGTTATATAAATATAGTTTCTCTCAAACAACAATTTCTTACACTGGTGTAAAATCCTGGAATTCAATACCAGTAGAGATTAAGAACAGTCCGACACTTTCTAATTTTAAACGTAAATTTAAACTGTATATTTTACATAAAAACAATTCACAAATTTATAGTGGTACAATATCATTTTTTTGTTTGCCTGTATAATTTGCCAACTTAATTTTGTTTTATCATGTACTGTACGTCGCTATTGTTTTGGGGTTTTTGGTTTGTTTTTGTTTTTTTGTTTGTTTTTATATATAAAATATCCAAAATATCTAATATTGTTCTGGGGATTAGCCTCGACAGGCCCCTGGCCTTTGTTGGTCCCCCACATGTTTTTTTTTTTTTTTTATATCTACATGTATTTAGTTGTTCTTTGTTTACGGACTTTAGATTTTGTTCGCTATTTGTTTCTCTTAATATTATTGTTTGTTAATTGTGTATGTTTTATATGTCTGAACATGTATGTATACTTGTTGTTTTTTATGAACCACATGTGGAAATTAAACTTGAACTTGAAATTTAACTTTAACTTGAACTTGTACTTCCAAAACTGCACTTAAAAAGGAGCCCTGTGGTCGACGATAAGCCCATTGGTATCTCTTCATCTGCATTCGCTATGCAAATCAAGAAAGTTCGTGTATGTATTATTAATTTAGTTGGTTACTACAACGATAGACAGAACTGCAAATATGGGGTAGAAAAGTACAGCGCTCCCTGTTCTGACGTCTCTGCTCTGTATCACTATGGTTACAACATTAATGTGTTCGTTTAATATTAATCAGATAGATGAATCGTGAAGGGTATGATTATAAGATAGAAAAATACAAACCACATATGATTATTGTTATACTGTAATACATGGCTAACCTTTTATGGGTGACATTTTCAGATTCTATGAAGAATATGGTATTCAAATATAGGAAAAGGGTGTTCATATTCAAACTATCAAAGTAATGAAGGAGAACCTAACCAAATGAAAGTCAAACTACGAAAATGTAAACACAGTGAATGAATTTTATCAATATCATCATCAACTTTACTGTAAACAATATCACTATTATCATTATCATTATCAGTAGTGATAATAAGTTGTAGTTAAAGTATTAGTATAAGTAGCAGTAGTAGTAATAGTAGTAGCACTGTAGCAGTATTAGTATTATTAGTATTTTTTTTGTTAATACATTTTTATTATTATTAGTAGTAGTAGTAGTAGTAGCAAGAATATTAGTAGTAGTAGTAGTAGTAGTAGCAGTAGTAGTAATGGTAGTATAAGTAGTGGTAGTAGAAGTAGCAGTTGTAGTAGTAGTAGTAGTATTAAGAATAGAAGTATTATTATTATTATTAGTAGTAGTAGTAGTAGTAGTAGTAGTAGTAGTATTTGTTTTGATTATATAAATAAATTTGTATTATTATTAGTAGTAGTAGTAGTAGTAAGAATAGTAGTAGTAGTTTGTGTGCAATCTAGGTATAACACTGTTTTTAAATTCTGTTATAACATTTTATTAAAGCACTTGGACATGCGCTCTTGATCCTGCAATCAAAATTTAATTGTCAGTATATCTTCCATTATCAAATTAAATCTTACAAGTATTTATAACGATGTAGCCTTTCATCATTTATTTATAAGTTCGTTGATCTAAATAGCTTCCAAATGACCTTCAATTAATTTGTTGTTCATGAATAGTAATTTCATTACTAGATCTGAACTTGACCTGAATAAAGAGATGTTTTGTTTGTAATATGATTATCTTGATTTTTTTTAACAGCTTTTTATATCAAATTAAATCTCCTAATACAACAATGTTTGCATGCTTCGTAATGTCAACTAACAAATTATCACCCATGTTACTCGCATAATTTGAGAGAAAGTGAGAAAGTGAGAGAGAGAGAGAGAGAGAGAGAGAACCCAGTAAGAAAAATAGGTTAGCACATAATCGGAGAAATAAACAGAAACATGTAGGCCGCATACAAGTGAGAGAGGAAAGGGTAAAAGGAAGAGAAGAGAAGAGGGAAAAGGAGAGAAAGAGAGATACAGGCAGAAAGACATACAGTCAGAGAGAGAGAGAGAGAGAGAGAGAGAGGGTGAGAGAGCGACAGAGAGGAAGGGAAAGAGAGAGAGAGAAAGAGAGGAGAGAGAAAAGATAGATATAGAGAGAGAGAGAGAGGGGGAGAGAGAGAAGGAAAGAGAGAGAGAGAGAGAGATAGAGAGAAAAAGAGAGGGAGAGAGAGAGAGAGAGAGAGAGAAAGAGGTGACCATACCATACAGACATAATGCATATAAGCGTAATAAAATACAAAACATTATCATAGCGTTGGTATCCAGTAACATCAATGTAAGTACCCGGAGTATCATTTGAATTTAGCCACATTGCGTCTGTCCTATACAGTAGTGTATATTCCATCTAAAATGTCTACCTGGTGTAATTATGAAATTGTATGTCGGTCAACCCCATCAGAGAAATACCTCTCAATTCCGGGTATAATTGAATATAATTCATCTGTTTGTGGCATTTCATGTGATGTAGCACTCCTCTTGCCTGTCGTGTGCTCAATCAGCGAGAAGTGGGTTATTGGCGCCTTGGAAAATGGCGGGGAAACCGCAATGATCGTGCAGACGAGAATAAAACGGGTTGAGGTATTTTCTAAAATTGTCTGTCTGACCATCTCATGAAATATTTTGTATGTGATCTGAATTTATTTTGTGTATAAAAGGACGTACAATAACCGAAACATTACACAATATGTACACGTACTATTCGAGATAAACGGCTGGATGGCCCTACTTAGCATCCACCTACATTATTTTATTGTAGTATTGTATGTCCATTTTATGCCAAATCCTTTTAATTTTTGTGTGCATTCTAAGGTAATGCATCCATGTATTGTGACATGGTTTATAAAGGTGTTAAATTGTTGCTAGGTAGGACAAACATTATGCATTGTCCTTCCTCAACAACAAGTTATGTATGCAATTCTCATTCTGACTATTGAAATACAATTATTCAAAACAGGGGAATGAAATTATTTGCAACACGGCCCTTAAAAAAAGATTTCTTTTTTTAAATATATCTTTAACACGCCCTCTCTTTCTTTTGTTGCTGTATTCTCTCTCTCTCCCTTCCTCTATCTCTCTTTGTCTTTCTCTCCCCCTCTCTCTTTCATTTCCCCCGGATTTTAAAAGCATTTTTTTTTCTTTCTTCCCTCACATATTTCCTCGGAAATGCTCTTTCCGGTCTCAGAGGTTTACTAATGTCTTATTCGAATCGACATCATTTCCAAATGGCGATGATGTGGTTGCCACCGCCTCCTTCAATTTTAATTAGTACGTTTCAAATCACAGTCCCATTATCTCAGCCACCGTGCATACTTCCAAGGTGTTTTCGTAATTTATATCATTCAAGGTTTCCTTGTTTTCACCATCCAGAAATAGCACGTTGAACTATTAAACTGAAATACATGGAAATATGTCCGAGGATTACAAGAGAAAAGATAAGTCCGTAAGAAATGAGAGAAATACAAAAGATCAGATAGATGCCGTCTGACCTTTAACAGTTATAATTGCTAATGGGAGGATCTGGACATTGCAAGTTAATGACAAATTTACGCCATTTGTAAATTTCCGTCCATTTGCTCAATAAACATGGTAATGCAAATCAAATTTGGATAAAAGGCGGTTTTGTTTTAAAGTACGCCTACATGAAATATGACAGAGGCTCACAAACGATAAGATAAAAGTCATTAAAAAAAGAAAAGAAGCAAAAAAAAAAATAATAATAATAATAGTGTTGACTGTAACTCTTTCAGTGGGAGAGTATGGGCCCTGTTTCATCAAACTCCTTATGAATAACAAGCTACAATAAGATGATGTTTGAAGGTTTGCATGGTGGTATGAATAATCGCGGAAGAGGTTTACGGTACACCATGTGTAAAGTCCTCGAAGGACTAAGGAAAGTAGATAGAAAATAGAAGTGAGATGGAAAGGCGAGAAAGTGGAGGTTGGAAGGAAGCGTATCTTTCGGAAGTGAGTATAGTCCTGAAAAGGCAGGATGAGAGGTTTGAGTAGAAGACTGGATTGAGTTGGAGAGTTGAGTAGGCGAGTAGAGTTGCAGAGCAGGAGCAGGAAAGTAGTCCTTCGAGGACTTTACACATGGTGTACCGTAAACCTCTTCCGCGATTAAGTTACAATAACTACTGAAATCGTCGCATTTGTTTGGCTGAGAGCAGGGTTTTCATAGAAATATAAAATTTGTAATTGATTAGAAATGTTAAGAAAAGAGGGCCTTAGACATTGCAAGTTAACGACAAATTTACGCCATTTGTAAATTCCCATTCATTTGATGAATAAACATGATAATGCAAATCAACGATGTAGTGAAATCGCGTGGTTGTCTAGGTACTAATATATGAAACAGAGCCATTGAAACTGCCCCTCGAAGTTAAAGATTTCTATAAATATAAATAGTTTAATCGAGGAGCAACTAACTGTTTTATAGAGGATATTCCATGATAATATAAATCAAGGCTGTCATGAATATGCCGTGTGATATTTAAGTATTATACGTAAATAGCGTAAACTGTCGTCTTTAGAAATACAAATTTTAAACCTATAATCTATGTTAAATAGATACCGTTTCAAGCTTCTCGAGGCTTTATCGTAGATCAAGATCTAGATTGGCAACCTAAACTAAGAATGATTTCTTTTTTTAGCAATCGAATGTTGTGCTGGTCGTATGGATGTAATATTTAGAATACAATAATATGGCGGTGAGACATACAAGTGTTTGCGAGAGGAAGAGAACGATTAAAGCGTAGTGATTGAGTCGGGCGATGTTCAGTTAACAACTCAATCATTCATTTTTCAAAGTATGTAAAGATTTATTTTTCCTGATTTATGTTTCTTGAGAATGTGCCATATTAAAGCTTACATCTAAACGTATTCAACAAAGGTACTAATTCACGTAGCACACTTTTCATTCTTGAATTACGAAAAAAAACACCACATCAAATTTACAAGGCGAATCTTTAATTCAGTTGTTGAATGTAAGTCCTTGAGAAAATTCACCCCTACGAAATGAATTTCGACTCTCTAAATGTACGGGATTAGAAATATATGCATTTTGTTAGGGGGAGGGGGGTGGTCAAATTAGGGATTTTTTTTTTAGAGTTGCACTTTATTGGTGAATCTCTATGACTCTTTAGATTGATCAATATAGTTCTAGGAAGACTTTGATAGATCAAGAACAAAGCATAAGCCTACAATCATTTCATGGAAAGAAGTAAGTATTACAATTATTTAAAAAAACAGTAAAAAAATCCACTATCAACAAAGAAATTCACCGACTTCTTTGTAATGGATTCCATAATGATTGGGTTTGGATTCAACTCCGAAAAGAAGGGATTCCTTGTAATAATGTCTTTTAAAAAGTGTTTTCCATTCATCTGCAAGAAGCGGTAATTGGGTATTGAAAGAAAGATAATAAATTGCACGGTTATAATGTAATATACATGCTCAAGGTTTATTACAGTATATGATGTATAAATAGACGATGTAATTTCCTCTGCCCTTCCGATATATTCCAAAGTAATCATCAATCTCACAAATCATTTTATCTCTCGACAAATCAGAATAATTAGGCGAACAGGAACAAAGGTATTGCCGCAATAGATTAATATGCTACCTTACGCAACGAAATTATTTTCTTAATTGAGGTTGGATTCGTCATCCCATTGTGATAATTTTAATGATGATTTATGGCTTGGATTTCTCTATTTTATTACAAAACGCACATCAATCATGATTTCAGCAATTTCCGGTCAACTCATAAATATGCTGATCTACTTTTGTTTTAAATATCGCTCTCCTTCTCATTCTCTCTCTTTCTGTTTCTCTAACTCACTCTCTATCTGTCTCTCATTGCCTTTTCTCCCCTCTTACCTTTTCTTTTCTCTGACAAAATAGGTCCCCTATACATTTTAAAACATTACATTTTTAAGAAGTAAAAGGCAAATATCAGATATGCCAATTTCAAGAAGATCACTTTTTCTCTTCCTCCCTCTCTCTTTTATGTGGGGAAAGGGTTGCCTTTGAAAGACACATACCCACACCCTCAATCTACAGCGTCGACAAACCTCCATTGTGAATTCGGGCCACAGCGTTCATAATATATCGTTCGTTAAAACACACGAAGACTGTTTAAACGTCTGGAGAGCCCAGCAAATACAACGTTGCTATGACTTTCGCAAAATGTTCCCAAGGGCGTTCAAACTTTTTTTAGAACGTCCTTTGGGGAGTCCTGACAATCCAAAGTTCTGGTGTTTTTTTCGAAATGTCCTAGGACTGCCGAAACGTTTGGATAGGCCAGCAAAAACGTTCTTATCACGTTCTGAAGAGCGTTTAAACGTTTTGATAGCCCAGCAAATACGTTCTTATCGCGTTCCGAAGAGCGTTTAAACGTTTGGATAGCCCAGCAAATACGTTCTTATCACGTTCCGAAGAGCGTTTAAACGTTTGGATAGCCCAGCAAATACGTTCTTATCGCGTTCCGAAGAGCGTTTAAACGTTTGGATAGCCCAGCAAATACGTTCTTATCACGTTCCGAAGAGCGTTTAAACGTTTGGATAGCCCAGCAAATACGTTCTTATCACGTTCCGAAGAGCGTTTAAACGTTTGGATAGCCCAGCAAATACGTTCTTATCACGTTCCGAAGAGCGTTTAAACGTTTGGATAGCCCAGCAAATACGTTCTTATCACGTTCCGAAGAGCGTTTAAACGTTTGGATAGCCCAGCAAATACGTTCTTATCACGTTCCGAAGAGCGTTTAAACGTTTGGATAGGCCAGCAAATACATTCTTTTCACGTTCCGAAGAGCGTTTTAAGGTTTGGAAAGCCCAGCAAATACGTTCTTATCACGTTCCGAAGAGCGTTTAAACGTTTGGATAGCCCAGCAAATACGTTCTTATCACGTTCCGAAGAGCGTTTAAACGTTTGGATAGCCCAGCAAATACGTTCTTATCACGTTCCGAAGAGCGTTTAAACGTTTGGATAGCCCAGCAAATACGTTCTTATCACGTTCCGAAGAGCGTTTAAACGTTTGGATAGGCCAGCAAATACATTCTTTTCACGTTCCGAAGAGCGTTTTAAGGTTTGGAAAGCCCAGCAAATACGTTCTTTTCACGTTCCGAAGAGCGTTTAAACGTGGTAGAAAGTCTTCGTACATCTTGTGCTTTTTTGAAGTGACGTACGGCGAGTCGGGCAGGTGAAAATGATAGGGTAGTCTATTACACGTGAATTAGGGAGCCATCGCGTCACAATGAACCTGACCGGTACTGAGAGTGTCTCTAATATTTTATCAGTGCTAACACGTCGCATTAACCAGTAGAGAAAAAGCCATTCCAAGAGATGTCCACTGTCACTACTGATTGCCACTTTTACACAACGACGACTGACTGATAACGCTAATCAACAACAACACCAAACAACAGTAGCAACAACGACAACAATAACAACAACAATAACAACAACCACTGAGCTTATATTTTTGGGGACCTCCATGCGAAAGCATGAAATTAATAGAAAGATATACAGATTGTGGTAGGCCAAAATTTGCATGGAATTTATTGAAGGTGTTACTGAATCAAACCGAATACAATAATATCGCAAAGTGAAAGAGCTGAGGATTCAAAGTGTATCTTCAGATATCTAAAATAAAAACTTTTTTTCTGGGGGGGGGGGGGGGGGGGGGGAGGTCATTCAAATCATATCAAATGTAATCTAAACTGTTTAAGAATAAAGCTATTTTTGTGGTTGTTGGTCTGTACAAAGGGATTTGCATTTGTTGTAATCAATTCAACAAGCAAATCACACTTGAAGTACAATGTATTATGAATAATTAATTTTGATCTACACCTTATCAACCATGTGGAGTCTATATACAGAAGTACGATTGTATTTAATTACAACGAGGGGGAATTAAGAAAGAAGAAAAGATAGAGAGATAGAAAATAGAGAGAGAGAGAGAGAAAGAGAGAGAGAGATAGTAAGTAAGTAAGTTAGTAGATCAGTAAATACAAAAATCAGTATAACATGATCGCAACTATTGTTTGAAAATCAACTCAAAGGAATTTCAATCCCCTATTCCGTGTCCCATAAATATCATGTTCGGATCACTTAATACGTCATTGTCATGTTCGCAAACGTCAATGTTAATAGCCTTGACTTGTGGATCCACAAGTCAAGGCTATTAACATTGACTTTGGTTGATTTATCGAAAGTAGTTGAGAGAGGATATGACTGTAAGTTACTAAGTAAGAAAGCAAGTTAAAATCAAAGTAATTATTTATGAATTCAAGTCAACCTCTAACATTATTTTCCAAGACAACAATGACGTGAGCGTTTAAGATTATACGATAAATGAGGCAATAGGAGTTACGTCCCTGTGCGTCTAGCCACGTACAGACAGGGAGATTTAAGGCTTACATATACGTTTCTAATAATGAATGGATACACCAGAACAATACTTAAAAGCTTTCAGAGATACAAGATATATCAGGTTTTGATTGAGTATTTCCATGCTGCCCTCAAGGGGCGCAAGGGCGAACATTGCTATAATTTTTAGAATCTAACATTTACGAAATATCGAATGTTTTAATGAACATCATTTCTAGTTTGCAGGCGGCGAAACATATTGTAAACATACACCCAATTTCAAAATTTACCATTATTAAGACTACTACTTTACAAACGAGTTGTATTCCAAGGAATGTTTCAAGGGGGTGTGGGGAACTGCAACACAAATGCCTATGGACCAGCGGACAGAGTTTTCATCGTTATTGTCAATCTATTTGGCAAACGTAATATCATAGCATTTGATAAGATGATTATAATTTTACCCGTAGGAAAACGAAGCTTGATCCTTGTTGGGATAATATGATTGCGTGCGCCCCCCCCCCCTCCCTATCTTACGAAATTAAGAAAATATAACTTTCGCCATGTTATATTGGAACAAAGCGAGGGTGATTATGTTATAAATAGAATTATACCTCATTAAAAAGTAAAAATATAACAAAGGCCTGCCTCAATCGTTGATAAGCGTCTTTAATGATCAAAATACGGGCATTAAATTTAATGATCCATTGTTACGAAATCGTTTCGAAATAAACGACACTATTCGATTAGAAACAACCTCCGTGTATAGGGGAAAGCGGTGAACATTTATTTTGGTTGTTGGACATGAATGATAATCTGTACGGAAAGTGTTCTCTTTACAACTTGGGAAGGGGGTGGGATGGTGGGGTGGCCAACGAGAGGGGGGGGGGGGGTCTGCCTGTCTCCATTCCTTCTACTCTGTGAGATTTCACTTTCTTCATTTTCCTCTCTCCATTCCATTCTTCTAAATTTGTTGTTTACCTCAGGGTCAGTTTTTCACCATGTCTTCCCCAAAGCAGAATGTTTCACTGAAATGCGAGCCGATAAACCATTTTGCTCTTCGCCTTCACGACGATCACGTGATTTGTGGTCCGGTATAGGTTGCTAATGATGTTGTATAATGTATCAAGAAATTAGAGCCCCAGCTAACCTTCTGACTTTCCATTATAAGAACTTTTCTTTTTTCTTTCATTTCTCTTCGCGAATTTTCAGTTTCTGCTTTGAATTCTCAAAATGTATATCATAAACACATTTCTTTTCTTTTCGATTATCTATACAACTTTCTACTTATTTCTCAATGACAATTCTCTTTCTTTCTATTTTAGGAGGATCTCCTTTTCTATACTTTCCTTCACATTTTTGTCTCCGTTCCCTGGCTCTCTCTCTCTCTCTTTCCTTTTCCCCTCTTTTTCTTGTCTCTCCTCTACCTTGATTTTCTGATTCTTTCTTTCTCCTTTTCTGTCTCTCCCTCAATTTCTCTCCCCCTCTATCTCTCTCTCTTCTTTTCTCTCTCTCTCTCTTTCTCTCTCTCTCTTTCTCTCTATCTCTCTTTTTCACTCTCTCTCTCTCCCTCCTTTCTCTCTCTCTCTCTCTCTCTTTCTCTCTCTTTTTTTTCTCACTCTCTCTCCCCTCCCCCCCCCTCTCTCTCTCTCTCTCGTGCGATCGCATCACAATCTACCTCCTCTATTCTTAAATAATATTCATCCGGGAGATCTCTATTCTAAGTCACATCTATTGAGGGATATACCCCTCATCGCTTTGCTGTTGCTATGGGAATTAGTTACCATAGTAACACACCAATCCAATGTCAATTCCATGCTCTTCATATTTGATCAATCTTGGTTTGGTTGGACTAATTGAGTTAAAGATAGGTACTATTCGTGGATCAGTCCCTCTCGCATGTCTGCCGACGCTATTCTATCGTATATCTTTAATATATAAGCGCATCAAATGCAGCTTGATTATCTAATGCCATTACTTTTATTATATTTGAGCATTATAGTCTGCAAATACAGACTCTTCAAGAATCAACATGGACATTTCTAATAATGATGATGATAATAATGAAAATGCTACTCCTGATACTACTACCATCACTACTCCTACTATTGCTACTACTTCTAATAATAATACTGATTAAATAATGATGATGATGATGATGATGTTGATGATGATAATCAGTAGAATAGCATTGGCAACTTCGACAATTTTGTCAAGTAACTTTGTAACACTCTCTTGTTAGTACTTTTTACTCTGATTGATCATCGAAGTATGCTCCCCCCCCCCCTGTATGTGTGTGTTTAGGGGTAGGCTTTCATATAAGAAATCCCCCCTTTCTGCCTATCCCAAATGCTCTCATAAACTGCCATTGTATTTTTTATCACTATCTTGCTCTTTCTTCTTCTTTTCTATCATTCCAGTCTGTATTTGTATGTTTTAAATGTTTTCATGAAGAGCGTTGAATAAAGTTTTAATTGAATTGAATTGAATCGAATAATAATAATAATAATGATAATAAGAGCGTCAGGAGTGTTAAGTCTTACAAATATGAGCATTAAACAAGAAGCCATTATTATTATAATAATAAATATGATAATGATGATGGTGATGATGACGGATATAATAACAATAATAATAATAGTTGCAATTAGCAACTTTTCTACTAGATTAACAGCTCTTTCAGATGCCTTCAGATACTTTCTATATTTCATATGTTTTATGTATACAGTGCGTCCCAGAAAAAACGAAACCGAGAAGTATCGATGTTTTATCATAACTTAATCACAACCATAATTAATGAATGATACATATTTGGAAAGCTTAGAGTCTCCTCTTTCAGTTGATGCTACTCATATTTCACGCATGAGTGATTAAAAGCAATTTGAAGGAAGGAAACCAAAAAGACAGTTAGCGGGCGGTATCTGAATTTCGAAGAAAAATTCACATTTCTAGAAAGTTGAGTTTCTGCCCTTTCATATGACACCTCAATCAGGAAAAATGAGCGAGGAATAACAAAGTTCTGTTTGTTTAAAGTAGCCCTTACATTTTCATAATTTTAACAAACGAATTCGTTTTCACTGGGTGCCTGCCGTAGCAAAAAGCAGATTTGACAAAAGACTTAACTCCGTTTGGTTGACAATCAGCCATGCATGAAGACTCTCGTCTACGGTTGATTGTCAACGAAACGGAGTTAAGTCTTTTGTTAATTTCGTTTATTGATACGGCAAGCAGCCAGTGAAAACGAATTCGTTTAATAAAATTATGGAAATGCAAGCACTACTTTAAACAAACAGAACTTTGTCACTCCTCGCTCATTTTTCCTGATTGAGGTGTCATATGAAAGGGCAGAAACTCAACTTTCTAGAAATGTAAATTTTTCTTCGAAATTCAGATACCGCCCGCCAAATGTCTTTTTGGTCTCCTTCCTTCAAATTGCTTTTAATCACTCATGCTTGAACATGGATACTTCTCGGTTTCATTTTTTCTGGGACGCACTGTATATATATTATATTCCATATATTTCAATGATATTCATTTCATACGTTTCATTGAAACATTGTCATATTTCATCATGGACGTCACATCTACATAGCAGATATGATACAATAAAAACATCATTAAAGGCCCACTGCACTACTTATAGCTTATTGCGCCCTCTATATAACAAACAATGCCTAATCGGTGACCATTGGTCCCCCATGATCATCTTTTTCTTATGTTAATTGAGAACTGATTTGATGTGATAACCACCTGTCCCACTGACCTTGCAGGGTGGTCTAATCCCTCCCGTGCACTAGTACAGATGGGCTTCAAAACAGGAGATATCCCTGAAAGATATTGTCAAATCAATCCAATGCACGTGATCGCTCACAATGTATGATGTAAAAAATAGAATTAAAGGCAAAGACTGGCCGTATCACTAAGACGACTCACAAGCCCCGCCCTCAATACCCGTCAATATAATTATTTCAGTTATGATGAGAAGGTAGGATACTTTCTTCAACTACCCTGTCGCCTTGGGCTTGACCGTACGTCTTTCATTCCTTATAATGGCCGTGGCCCTGGGTCATGTTGACATTCTTTTCATTAGAAATGTCAACTGATATTATAACGGTGTGACCCGCGTCCTATATTATAAAATACCGTCCTATTTGTGGTATCTATAACTCACTCATGTTGCATGCATTCATACGAGAGAGCTACATTGCACAGCCAAGCGTGAAAAACGCGCAGTTATATTTTGTTGAGCCATGTTGGTGATTACCACATAATCACGTACATGTGTATACTGGTAATGTACATGATCATTTATTTTCTTTCTGATAGGAGGCAGTTTACTATCCCCGTCATCGGAATCATTATTTTTCTCTAAGTTAAATTAAATTTCTTTTACTTTAACTTGAAAGCAAACAAATAAACACCCCCCAATAACAACAAAACCTTTTTAATTTGTCTATTTCTAAGGCCTAAAAAAAAGATGTTGTATTGCCCTATAGGTGCCAAAACATGGGTCGGTTGGTCGGAAATCTTTTTTTATAATTTTTGTACTCCCTCTTTGGGCTGATATCTTTTGGTACTAAGAAAAATGTCTAAATTATGATATATAGTACCCGCATACGCATTAAGATAGATACATATACCCGAAGGAGACCAATTAATGGAAGACCATTAAATTATACCTCACATCATATATTTCTTATTCTGTCATTAATATTCCTGGGAACGAGTTTTACGACTAAGTATGAAATATATGACACCACTTCAAATTTCTAAATGAAATAGCAATTTAATATCATTCTACAAAGTGCTCGTAACACTAATAATACTATTATTGCAGCTATCAATATGTCGTTTGTATGATTAATTCTTCATATGAAGAGGCCAGCATTATGAAGAGAATGATGCATATTTTTCATTAGTTTAATCAAATTTTCTGTACTATTTTCCTGCTCTGAATGCTATTGTATGCTAATGCAGTGAATAATGACAGGAACTTGTCATTTGACAATTGGTCATGCTTGAAATATTATATATATTTGTTGTTAAGGAATTCGAAAATAGCAATTTAATATGGCATTATATGAAATTCGAACAAATGCGATGCCAAGAATCTAAATTAAAACTCATACTAATCCAAAATTAGCTTGATAAACTTTGTCTAGGTTAACAAGGAAAATATAAATAATTGGTATTAGTTGTAAGAGTAGTAGTAGTAGTAGTAGTAGTAGTAGTAGTTGTAGGTGTAGTAGTTGTAGTAGTAGAAGTATTAATTTTGTTATTATTATTATTAGTAGTAGTATAAGAAGTAGGAGTAGTAGTATGTTTAGTAGTAGTCGTACTAATAGTAATAGTAATAATATTGGTAATAGTAGTAGTAGTAGTAGTAGTAGTAGTAATAATAGTAGTAGTAGTAGTAGTAGTAGTAGTAGTAGTAGTATTAGTATTAGTAGTAGTAGTAGTAGTAGTAGTACTATAATTAGTAGCAGCAGCAGCTACAGCAGTATCTAAGCATATAGGTTATAAATAATTTTTTTGATGCATTTTTCATTCGAGACCGTGAAACAACAACATTCCCTCATTCGCTCATAAATTATCATAAATCTTTGAGTGATCACATGTAGCTACTGTTTGCATAGCGTGCGAAAGAAAGCATTTGGTACTCGTGAGACGAGTTTCTTGGGTCTCATTAAAATCAGTAGATTTCTGTTAACATGGTTGAATACATGCAGATGACGTATTCCGAATGCTATTTTCGATTTGTAGGCGCTCGACTCCAGAGACTATCTCAATATTATACCAATCTGTGAGGTATTTGAAAATATGAAAAACATATTTTTCTATATCTGTTCAACTGTCTTTTCTTCAGCAAACATAGTGATCTTACATATCACAATAGCTTAACCTGTACGTCAGAACGAAATTAAAAAGGTGGGTACTGTTTTCACGATCAGCCATATTCTCAAAATATATTGAATTGGAAGGTTGTCATAATAGCTTGTTAACTTGTCAATTTTAATTAAAAACTACTTCCGATTAAGATTTGTACTTTATCTAGGTCAGGCATACATATCACAATCCTTATAAGAGCACCCTTAATGCTTCAAGAATCCTTCCACAACATACCATTTCTAAATGTCTATTTACATTTTCTAAATTTTGTTTTGGTGACTGTAATTTTCTTTTTTCAAACAGAGGAGGGCGTTATAGAAATGTAACTTCTCGGCAAAAATTATCTTTGTTTGGCATTTTCTTTGAGAGATTGACTAAATTGCCACAAGATTTCATTTTCTAAATTTTGTTTTGGTGCTGTAATTTTCTCTTTCCAAACTGAGAAGGACGTTATAGAAATGTAACTTCTCGGCAAAAATTATCTTTGTTTGACATTTTCTTTGAGAAATTGACCTGCCACAAGATTGCTAGGCGAATCCCCTTTAGCACAAGTTTTCATTAATTCTAGCTGTTATTGCCCGTTTAGTGAATGACCTACATTACAAAAAAGCAGATTTCTAGGCTTTGGCGGAATCTCAAGGAAATCGGCATAATTTTCTATTTGCAACCATTATTATTGTCCGTCAAAGGGATGGCCAAGCTTTTGAAATACTACTGGCCGTAACGGACAATGAGGCAGACCAAACACAAAGCAGGCTTACGTCACATCTGGTGGTTGCCTAGTGATTTTGAAAGTGCTCAAAACGATAAGAATTGAAGCAATACAAAATATGAGGAGAGTGGGGTCGAGTTTTTTATGACACCTTAGGGTGTAATATTGAGCGATGTGGATCAATATAAAGGAGAAGCACTAAACATACCTTTAGTTAGGCACACAAACACACACTCGTGCACGTACTCGCGCACACACGCACACACTCTCAGTATTGCCCTCTTGAATGGATCTAAAGTCAAAGCCCTTTTACGTGAGGTAATTAAGATTCACGTAAATAATGCACGTATTTTACGAATTTTAAACCAATCCTTATTTGATATCATGTTTTCATTTTAAAAATTCTAAATCGCTATTTATCAAATGCAACAACTTTAGAGGCAATATAGGGACGCCCTCTCAGTCTCTTTACCTTGCAGGCGGAATTGATAAGAGTCTTGAAATCAATATCAAATATCTGTCGGGTATTTTAACAGGTTACAGAGAGTGCGTGTGAGTGTGTGGGTATGTGAGACAGATAGAGAGACAGGGAGAGAGAGCTAGAGAGAGAGAGAGAGAAAGAGAGGGAGAGGGAGAGAGAGAGAGAAAGAGAGAGAGGGGGGAAACACACACACACACACACACACGTACGAACCAAAAAAAAATAGAACATGAAATGTATCTGACTTTTTAATATGACATCAAATGTAAATGAAATACAAAACAAAATAAAACAAACAGAGGGAGTGTGTGTGTGTGTCTATGTCTGTGGGTGTGTGTGATATAAGGAGAGGGAGAGAGATATATAGAGAAAGGAGATAGAGATTGGAATAGTTAGCAGACATGCTTCAGAGGAGAAATCGTTTAGCAAAGCGAGGGATTAAGATTCGAAGTAAGAGAAACACAGACAAAGGAGGAAATGTGGCTTTTTTAACGGTGCTAATAATATCGTTGCTAACAATCTAATACCAATTAAAACGACCACGTGCTATTTAATGGGTAGTGTGTACTTTTGGACTCGTAGACAAACGCAACACTATCCTCAATTAAAAAGAAATTCGTGTGTTTGTCTTATCTTACATTACATCACGTGTACTAAAATTTGCCGTACAGGATTGCTGTCTGCATTTCATTAATTTTCTTTCTGCACAGAGGATAAGATACCTCGACAAAATATTTCTGTTTTATTTTGTGATATGCTTAATGTCAGGTATTTCTGGGTAAACTCAAATGTAAAAGAATTATTTCGCTCTCAGCTTCCCATGGCAATAAATGGTAAAACAAAAATGTCATAAATAATATTTAGAAAAATGGTGTGCCTTATAGATCCCACCAATAAGCATGGTGAAAATGTGTCTGTTTAATTCAATATCGACTAAACCTGAACAGAATATATTTGACAGGGTAGTCTACCTTGATGCATCATTGTCATGGTAGCACAGTGTACTAAGGGATGTTTTAATTCGCATTTTTGTGGTCGGGTTACCTTTAAAAGCTGCCTAATTCGATTTTTAATTAACATGATAAAGTGCTTACAAATTCAGTCACACACAACAGCAATGATCATCTTACTTAAAATGTTGGGATCATTATGTTACATTACGTTTTCTGTGACTAGCATGCTATTAGTTATTATATGCATGCAGGTGTTAGGTGTATAAGGTGTTAAGTGTTATAAGTTAAAATTCTTTATTATGTCGCAAGGGACCAGCACCACGTATATGACTTTATTGTTCTTTCTTGCCGGTTTCCTCATTCGTACATATATTTGTAATAATAATAATATTTAGCTTTTATATAGCGCTTAATACAAATGTCTCGAAGCGCTTTACAAATGTTATGTTTATCTTTCGTTATTTTATTTGTATGTCCGTTACTTATCCGTAAATATTAATGTTATAATTATGTATGTTTTTATATGACGAATGGAATAAAAATGAAAAATGAATTGAAAAGTTACCTGAAATATATTTTGGCCCCAATATTACAGCGCAGCGTGTCTTTAAAGCGTTCCTATTATACGCTAAACAACATGGCTGGAATCAATAGCTCAGTGCATAGCACGTCAGGCATACAGGCATCAATCATTATGAATAATTTAGAGTGAATATTGCGCGTTTAAGAGCACTACTCGTGATGTATTAAATATTGAGATCCTTCGAGTACATGGCCCTGACCATAAATGAAGGGCAATACATAATGGCGACAGTTTGAAATGAATCCGCAAATAATATTTTTTTGAAAATAATAATGTTTGAAATATGAGATCACTACAGCTATGCGAATCTCAACTAATAACGTAATTTTGTCAGTGGATTGTGACGTAGTCACGGATAACTCTTCCGATTTTCGAGTACAAAAGCATCACTACTTTATTTAGCGGCACCGACCTCTAAAGAAAAGCCTGAGTCAACCTCTACCGTATCAGAACTGAAGTTGGTCGTACACGATATTTCCTGCAAAACATGGAGCTGATCCATCGCCAAACTGTGCCTTTGGAGAGATCCAGACTGTCGATCACGTCATCGATGCTTGTCCTATAATCCCCTCACGGTGCTTCTAGACTTCGAGGGCTCGATGATGAGACAATCAGTTGGCTAAATAAGGATCTTCCTATTTAGATGATGTACTCCTCGATATTCTTCGAACGAACAAACGAACGAAACACTTTTTTTCCTCCCAGGTACCTTCATCCCTGAGGCGCTACTCATACTTTGTCCGACAAACCGATTTAGCCAATTTGAAGAGCCCGGAAACATAGCGAATGCAAGTTTCGCACATTCATATCTTCCTTAATTTCCACCGATTTCATCCAAACTTATAACCAGTATAATACTTCTTTGAATTGTCTGCTTTCTTTTAAAGATAGCTTGCTTTTAAGGTTATATTTCCCTTTAAAAAAGAATAAGACAGAGACGGGCACTAGGGTTACCCGCAAGATGAAGATGGCCAGGCAATTAGAATATGAATTAAAATGTCTCGAAGCAACTTAGAGAAAGGCTGATTATGTAGCACATAGGACTATACTGTGGCGTTTCGGTATCATCAAAATGATTATCAAAAATTGCTGAGTCTTGCTGGAGATCGCAAAATGCACATCACACAGAAATGAGTATTTGGGCCTACATTTGACCACACATATGGGGCACGAATGTTTGGTCCGAGCTTTAAAGATATTTCTCGTCATATTTCGAATATGAAGACATAATCATGAAGAGCAGTTATTTTCAGTAGAAACTTCAATCATGATTATACTTCCTAACTGACACATACGGAATGAGAAAGCGGACAACAAAGTATTGTCCACCTTTACTAGAAGTTAACCTTCGCTTTAAAAATGGATTTCTAAAGCTGAGAAGGAGACAAGGACTACAGTCTTTGAAAGATTAAACAAAATGGTAGACTTCTGGCAGGTGTCTTCGAGGTTGCAAAATGCAAGTAGAATGTAGGTCGCCAGAGCATGAACAATGAATTCAATACTGATTAAGGTTTCCAGGGGCATGGCATAGGCCTGGAGGAGAAGTGTGAAATCAACCCCCATACATAATTCAAAATAATATTTTCTTTCTATTTCAACAGGTAACTTTGTTTTGCCCTGTCACCTATGGAATTTCCCTTGTCAGTATTATTCGACATTTTGGGTAAAGTATCGGGGTCCTGGGAGGGGAAATCATGAATATTTTACATGATCCATGCATAAGTAGCTGCATATTACAGTGAAACCTGCTTTCACCATCTTCTAGTTAAAAAAAAACGAAAAGGTTTTTGACTCCTTTGAAAATCCTTTTCATGGAAACGTATACTAAAGGGACCTGTATGTAAATATAATCCTGCCTATAAAGACTGCCTTCCTTGTCTTCCTAGAGCATGGTCTTTATTTACAGGTTACAGAGCAATGCCTCTAAGCTACGTGGATGCTACGAAGTCGATAGAGAGACTGCATCAATTAATACAGACGATAGCCAGTTATACGCTTTGTATCATCAATATGCATGGTCAAGACTTATGGAAACTGAGAGAGATGGGCTTTTGTTGAATGCACGATCACATTCGTCAATTAGAACCAACGAGAGCCATTGGACAGACAACAGCCTTCAAACTACGATCAGATTTATATCCTCACAAGACTCTGGAAGAAAATATGTATTTATTAGGCGGAGGTGATTTATTGAAGACAATTTATGGCAGAGGCACATGTCAAAGAACATTTGATAAATTAAGGATATCATAAATACGCACCGATATATACGGTCAAGTGTTTTAATATAAGGTATTTATAATCACAATGCGCGGAAGCTTTGAACTAAGGTTAGTGTGCAGGCCTATCCAATATCAGTTTAATTCATCAATTTTAATGAAGCGTTTGATATCGCAGTCCTTCGTCAATTGCACCACACCGATATATAATGAAATTATTTGGTGTTTGATACGAGCACATTTTAATGTAATATAATCTTCATCAATCGATGCCATTTATAAGGGTAAAGGGTCATTGTATCTATACCTGTATACGTTAGAGAACCATTTAAATCTTCTCGCCGATATGAAAATAGTGTAATTGTGTTTCATGATTCTGCAGTAATTTATAGAAAATGCATTTCGTTTTCTATATCCCATTCTCAAGCAGTGGTCATTTTGCGACTCTCCACTTCTCTCTCTCTTTCTTTCCCACTCTCTCCATTTCCCCTCTTTTTCTTCTCTTCCACATTCTCTCTCTCTCTCTCTCTCTCCTTCTCTCTCTTCCCCTCTATCTTCTCTCTTCCTTTTCTCCCCTTCCCCTCTTTCTTTCCCACAACACTCTCTCATGTGTCTCTCCCCTCTTCTATCTTCACCCTCCCTCCCTCTCTCCCTCCATTCGTAATATATCCGATCAATGATTTTGACCCAAATAAAATATAATCGACATGCCCTTATTAACCTTTGTGGGGCGTTGAAGAAAGAAAAGGGAAAGTTTTCCCTCATGATTGTGTGAAAATCATATGCTGAGCACCAGGAGAGTGTAAATTCTTTTCACTGATTAAAACAGATTATTTTGTTTTACACTTCTAGCTATCAACAAGCGATATAAAATGCATGTGTAGCACGGACTAATGATAAATTACCCCATACGAGTGTCGCACAGGCAATAATCCACCAAATTAGTAGTGTAATTTGTGATCCTCGAAATGCAATTGAAACGTGTCTTTAATCATGAAAATAACAAATGGCGCATATAGTATGATAGTCGTTTTCCTAAATGGGAGAATTAAACCCCAGGGAATTAGGGATGAACGGAACTGTACAAAGCCTGAATTATATTCATGTCCGTTTAAGTCCTTTGTTTTGTAAATTTTGTTCTTCCAAACAGCACGTTGTGAATTTAATAGATCGAAGAAATATCGGGCACACACAATTGCCCCTAGGTTTTATTATTGCATGTTAAAGTTGATTTAAATTCGCCGGTCGAGGCAAAATCATTATTTTTCCTTGAGTTAAATATTAAACAAAATATTGAGAAACTCCGGACCAGTGTAAACCAACAAAAAGCTATGCGTGCACGGTTTCGAATGAACCTCTGTTATAATGCTGCGTGTACCCAAAGGCCCCGACAGAAATGATCGATAGCCTTTCGTGTTCTTCTCAGAAATTTTCAAAGGAGTTACTCTGAAATCATGCGCGAAACAATAGGAATTCTGGAACATGCATTCAGGCATATGAACCTTTGATTACAAACAATATGCCTCGAAAGATAATTAAACGTATATTGTTAATCTAGAACGAAAGGTTTTAAGGGAATGAAAACGATATCATACTCAATAATTTTCACTTCAATGTCTTTTACACTACCGGAACTGACAATTTCCTTTAATGATCAAGAAAACGATTCCAAATGCGTTACAGCGAATCATGCTTTGGCGGCCACCTGTACATAAATACTTATTTTTAAAGGCATCGTTTAACATTAGGGACTTTTAGATTCTGCACGACGAGAACGTGACTGCCCTTTTAAGGCAATGTGACGTCCTTTTAATAAGGCACTGGCAGTGACGTCACACTGCCTTAAAAGGGCAGTCCACGTTCTCGTCGTGCAGAATCTAAAAGTCCCTAATGTTAATTCTGAGATGCATGACCCTACGTGTAATCAGTGTCTGTGATATGGTGTAATATTGAAGCGCTGAAAAAAATGCTCTTCAAAATGATCAAGAAGTGCCTCAAAGAAGTAAATATATTTGAGTGACCGGTTTTACTATACTCATTTCCCCCAATAGATTGTAGTGTTATGAAAACCGTTAGGAAAACGAAAAAAGAAATTTCGATTTCCAATCACAAATATCTTGATAATTAGACAAGCGATCGGCTTTTAAAAGTCATGGGGTTCCTGACTGGCGTGAATGTTTATAATTATGATTGCAGCATGAACTAAATCCAGGATTTTGTTTCAGAATCTGAGACAAACTTACCCAATCCCTTTAACAAATGAAAGATTTTTTTTTGTCCCCTTGAAAAGTGTTGCTCATTGATTCATGTACTAATGCCACCTGTATGCCCAGGGATACTGTCGTGGCTACGCTGGGTAAATGATGTTATATTAAATTCATATAAAGCACACCTGCTTAATTTCTCCCTTGAGTAGCCTCCTACTTCTACCACTTATATAATAAGACACATTTTTTACGCGCCGAATACTATGTGTCTAGGCGCCATGGCGACGTTGGCCTGGCAGCCATTACGTAAGCAAGGTACTTCTAACCAATAGAGAGATAGAGAAGCTGCATCAACATAACAATGTTACATAATGTGACTGATCGTGTAGACTATACGAGTCAATGTTAGAACAGAGAGGTAATCATTTAATTCCACTTTTGTCTCATGTGTATCGTTATATGGGATCCACATTGTCTGACATCGCATAGTAATTGATCTACCGTCACTCATGATGTAACACGTGTATTCAGTCGTAGTATATTGTGTATTTACATTGCAATCATTCACCACATCTCCGTGTATACATCGAGTCAGTGGCGTAGTTACGGGGGGGGGGGTATAGGGCATAACCCCCCTAGTCATAGTTTAAAAAGAGGGGGAGGGATAAGGAAGATGAAGAAGAAAAAAAGAAGAGGGTAGAAAGGGAACTGAAAGAAGAATCCCCTCCAACCTCTCCTTATCATTGCCTTTGCTAATTCCAATTGCAACCACCGAGTAAGACTAGTGCCGCCCCTCCCCCCTGATGCTGGTGCCCCGTCCCCCCCCCCCACATAATGCCCGGAACCAATGGTTAAACGTATGGAGTAATCTTGCCATCGCATCCATCGGTAAAAAATGAAGTCAAACGAAATATCAATTTCGTCCAGTGAGACAACACAATGTCGCCGTAATATCTTGGAGGGGACTCGAACGGAGCCATAATTGCTGGAAGCAAATATGAAATGAAAACACTTCCTATCTAATAATCAGTCCATCCAAGTTGGAAAGACAAATTACAACCATGATTACAATTTCTTCCGGGGTTGTCAAGGTATAATCGATATTGTGCCCCTCTTTTTACAGATTCCTTAATGCACAATGGGTTTTCTTTCATAAATTTTGGACAAAGTCGTGATGAATTTGGAGAAAAGGAATTGCCTGTTCTAGAAGACCATTCGCTGACACGACTGTATGATCGGCAATAAGAAGGATGTGTGTAAACTCATCTGAAATGCATTATACGCCTATTATGTAAATACCATCATTCATCCATTGTGATGTCATAAGTTGTACTCAAGCACGTTCTGTTTGCAGCCAGTTCTACTTATGGGTTCGAGTTGTGCATGACTAGGCATAATGCACTTATATTGGACTTGATCAGAGGTACAGGTTCTTCCAAACAAACATTATAATAATCATGATAGAAATTGCGATTCGTAGCAGCAACTAGCTCCCCCGCATGTTTCCTCTCTCTTCAATGTATACCTCTTCTCGATCTCTTTCCCTCCCTCTCTCTCTTTCTCTCTCTCTCTCTCTCTCCCCTCTCCCATCCTCGCCCCTCTCTTCCCACTCTTGCTTTCTCTCTCTTTTTCTTTCTTTCCCCCTCTCCCTCCCTCTCTCTCTTTCTGTCCTTCCCTTCTAAGCTTTACATCTCATTCTCTCTCACCTTCTCCTCCTCCATGTTATATGTTTGCGTTTTCATGGTTCTCTTTCGTTCTGTTTATCTCCCTCCCTCTTTCTCAATCTCCCTCTTTCTGTCTATCTCTCCCTCCCTCTTCATCTCTCTCTCTCTCTCTCTCTTTTCCTCCCTCTCAACTCTCTCTGTAAAAATGGGATCTACAATATGCAGTGCACCTCAAAGAGCTTAATATAACGGCTATATGCACACAAGTATCTTATACTGCAATCACAAAATCACTTGCTATTTCTGGTAATAAATAACGATGTTAACAGCCTCTTTTAAACACAGCATCCCTTCTTAACCACTACCCTTATACCACTTTGCTTGTTATCTCGTTATATCCATGGTAACCAGAAGAAGATGCTATCCCTCGCCTCATCACGCGCTGGTTTAACGACCCTGTCTCTCCCTAAATCTCATCTGATCTAACTACACTCAAGAGGAGACGCTCTACCAGATCCACCGACATTAAATCCACATTAAAGGTATTAAACAGTGGTGTATATAACAACTAAGGCGGTAGACCACAACCCTAAAATAGATCCCTTTGGAACGCTGGCATTTTCTAATTTTAAAGATAAAGTTACATTCTGAATGCGATTGCATTTTGATAGAGACTTAGAGTCTAGACTCTAGAAGTTGATGAGGAAAGATTGGATATGTAGTACGTAATTACAGTCACTTGCAAGCAGTGCTATATGTTTTGGGATAATCTAATAATACGGGTAATAAGGAAATGGTTTATAGAAAAAAGTTCATTCGTAGCCACATGACTGAATAGCAGAGTTCTGCCCATCATATCAAAACATCATGATCACTTGTTACAAAATGAAGTTTGACAATAACAAGGCGAAATTATACTTAGGGATTAATTTTCTGATTAAATTGGATCGACATAATACATTCATTAATTTACTATAGAGACATGAGATGAAATGAAAGGATAATAACATAAATCATCCTAGTTTTGAATTCGCGGGGAAAATTCATTTGTCATTACTGAATTCAACAAAAAACAAAACGAATACCCACAAAACAAATTAATACCGTCGACCAATTTATCATTTTGCTCCTTCTTATTGTAACTGCGACCCTCACTGAATGTTTTCTTTTAATATGGGAAGATGAAAAAGGGCTAAGGATTTTGATAAGGATATATAAATTGTATTGGGGAGAATGAAATGAGAGGGTGGAAAAAGAAGAGAGAGAGAGAGAATGATAGACAGAGAGATAAAAATATAATATATATAGAGAGAGAGAGAGAGAAGGAGAGAGAGAGATAGAAAAAGAGGGAGAGAGAGAGAGAGAGAGGGGGGAGATAGAGGGAGAGAGAGAGAGAGAGAGAGAGGGTCATTAATCTAATTCAGATGTGAACTTGGTAGACTGAAAGACTGATTACAGCGCCATTTTCCCGCGATATTATGAAATGATGAAAATTGACATACTTTTTAGGTCAACATACTTAGAAATCCCGAGAGCCAATAATGGTAACGAGGTTCGCCCATTTCATCAATTAGATTGCACACTCGTTTCCGACATGTTCTTTGAGTTGTTATCTTAAATCGAGAAACTCAGTTTTCAATCGCTACATGATGCCATGACGGGCGCCATCATATGTACTTGCTCATATTAAAATGTCCAAACCCATATATTTTCCTGTCGGCTTGCCATTTTACAAATGACGATCATAACCAAAATGGTGACAAAATACCAAAGGCAAAATAAAAAGATTAAACAATTCTAAATCAGTAACCTAAAGATGAAGTTGAGTTCTGGTCATGCGTTTGCATTGTGAAAGAAATGGTGTGGAATTGACCAGAAAAGGTTGATCATCTAGCATATAAGAATTTGTGTGTATTGCAAGGTTCTCGAATCATCAAAATGATAAGAAATTTGGCCAAGTCTTGGTAAAGTTACAAACACTGTACACAGAAAGATGTATATGGGACTACACGAACACATGGGGTAAAAAACCTACCCGGATTTTTACGATGTTACATGACATATTTAGAATATGAAGGCATTTGAAGAGCCATGCTTTCCAGGGAACATGTCTTATCTGATGTTCTTCCACACTTGCATAATAAGAATGATAACGCTCAAAAATTATTTTTCACCTCTTCCCAGAACTCAACCTTCTCTTTAAAAAAGCCATTTGTGTCGATGAAACAGAGAAGCAGCTGGCACAATACATAGTGAATTTAATGTTACAAAACTCTTGAATAACTCTAAAAAGATATCTATTATTATAATAGTGAAATAAATTTGGTACAACTTATAATAGTGAAATAAATTTGGTACAACTTATAATAGTGAAATAAATTTGGTACAACTTAAAAGCCTCTCATGCATGCCTAGAGTGAAATATTGGGCGTAGATAATTATATCTTCGAACTCGAATTCGATTCACCGACTTGTGCGCTCGGTTTTGCTCTGATTTGCAAAGTGAGAGGCGTAGCATTGTGATTATCGACTGAAAGTATTGGAGTTTTTTTAATTGTGGTGTAGAGATTGGTTTAGAAGGCGTTTCCAATTTACTAATTTCGCATTGCTATATGAGTAATTTTGATGATATCGCTCAATGTAATCCCCACAAAAGCATGCATCCCAGAATTACAAAAGGTTGCATACAACTTCATTCTCCCACGGCATTTTGGAGAATTACACTGTTGGTCATAATGGTGGAATAATTCTTTTTACCCCAATTTATTGAATGATTTTGACAATGATTTTTTCCTAATAGATCTAGATAAAAGTATACATTCTCAGATTTTATTGAATGATAACTGGGGAGCGTTTGTTTTGCGTGACTGCTAAAGCATGTATGTGCTACAATGCTTATCAACTAGGGGACCTACGTCCTTAAGTCATAACTGACAGTAGTGGGGATTAATACCTCATATAAGGGCACTAATATAGCACATCGAAACGGTTTTGATCCTGGGGGCTCACAGTAACGAGGCCATTGCTTAGCCAATGAATCATGACTGTACGCAGCGGGCGCTAGGATACGTCGACGCCCCCACAAAAACAAAAAATAACAAAGAAAATGCAATAAATTTTTAAATAACTCATTGCATTTTCCCCAAGTCCCCAACAGGATAAAATCCTCTTTAGGGCCATGCATTATGGGTCAAGGCATGCCCACATATTATGTTGGGGTCGGGGCAAATTGCAATGAATTATTGAAAATTTATTGCATTTTCTTTGTTATTTTGTTTTTGTGGGGGCGCCGACGTACCCTAGCGCCCGCTGCGTACAGTCATGATTCATTGACTAAGCAATGGCCTCGTTACTGTGAGCCCCCAGGATCAAAACCGTTTCGATGTGCTATATTAGTGCCCTTATATGAGGTATTAATCCCCACTACTGTCAGTTATGACTTAAGGACGTAGGTCCCCTAGTTGATAAGCATTGTAGCACATACATGCTTTAGCAGTCACGCAAAACAAACGCTCCCCAGTTATCATTCAATAAAATCTGAGAATGTATACTTTTATCTAGATCTATTAGGAAAAAATCATTGTCAAAATCATTCAATAAATTGGGGTAAAAAGAATTATTCCACCATTATGACCAACAGTGTATATTTGTGGAGAGTGGCAAATGTAGATTAACGTCTTGCCAGAGGACATTATAGAGGGAGGGAGGGAGGGAGAGAGAGAGAGAGAGTGAGCAGAAATCATGGATGTATATCATAGCACACAAGAGTGAACTTTTGCACATAACGTGTTGGTATTAAACGGTAAGTGTTTTACTAATGGTTGATCGTGTATTATACATGGAAGTGTGCAATTACTGAAGACTTCGTGTTTTCACCCATCTGTTTAAAAGAACACGACACGATAAAACGATTCAGATATGCAACATTATCATGATAATCGTGTTTACAATTAAATTTCATTCGGATGGAACCTGCAGCATAATATAACTTGTAATAGTTCACAATTCCGATTAATTTGTATATCACTTCTGTATTGTGGATACTTAGGCTAGTTTCATTATTTAAAGACCGTCAACACTACTGGCCCAGAAGGGATTAGACCACACAGCGAGGTCACTGACAGGTGGCTATCTCATTAACTCAGCTCTCAACTAACATAAGAAAAAGAGGAGCATGGGGGACCAACAGGCACCGATTGGGGAAGTTTTCTACTTAGAGGGAGCAAGTAGCTACAAGTAGGACATTCGAATATGTAATTAAACCGGTTTATTGCCCGCATATTCGAAATATGACGAGAAACGGCTGAAAGGATTGGAAACATACATAAAACATAAGACAAAAACATGTTATGGTGTCGTGTGCTGAAAGCCAGAAGGGCGTCAAGACTCTATAAGAAAAAGTCTATGAGCAGGTACGGTCCTCCGGCTTTCAGCACAAAACATGACAAGACAGTAACATGACTTATACATAGCAAGAATTTTAAATACAATTCTGAATCACATCATGAATAAATTCAGGTATGAATATAGATGTGAATATGAAAGTAGAATAGGAGCAGCATCACAATCGAAATACTAGCAGAAAGAGAAAGGAAAAGAGAGCTCAAGCTCGAAGGACTGATAAACGAGAGAAATATAGGGAGAGTTGGCAGGGGTCCAAAGGGAAAGGGGAGAGATAGAGAAGGAGAGATGGCATAATTTCTAATCAGATTATAATGCATAACAGAAAAATACAACAAAATCAGCAGCAGAGCTAAACAACGGATGTTTTTTAACCACAAAGGTGATAAGATTGAAAACTTTCCAACCCAATCCCTACAAGTTTATTTACTGGGTGGGTATAGCAAAAGTTAACAAATAATCATAATCGCTATTATTTCGCTTAAAGCTGAGAATTTTGTGTTATTTGTGCATTATAGATGTGCATGGAATTTGGAACAAAAGAATTTCTGTATCTGGCTCTACGGGTAATTGGTACACGCAGGCGGATTCCTGAGCGGTTAAAAGTAAGACAGGAAAATAGTGGATGTGATGGGTCTTTCAAAGTGCTTTAGTTCGAGTTATTCATAAATTATGATATTGCTAATGTGATATTATTCCACCTTGTAAGCAAAACTGATTAGAAAGTTCACAAACTATTTTCACATTTGGCAGAAGTCAAGCTTTTCTTTAAAGGAAGACTTCAACGGTGCAAAAAAGAAGAAAGAAAACAAAAAGGGAATTTGTCTTCATCCTAACTTTCGCCACCGTCTATGATGGAATGTTTAATCAACGCGCAGGCATGAAGGTTTTCCGGAACTATGCAGCAATCATTTCATAAATTTGCGAAATTAGTTCTACCCGACTTTCTTCTCCCAGACACCACTAATCATGCTAATGAGATAAGGAGGCTCCTTTGTCCGGGGTTTGTTTTTACTGGGGTCTTCAGGAAAGGTTTGAATCAGAATGATTCCGAACATATTTTGCTGTCCATACGGTTTGCTCCCCTCACCCGACCTCTCCTAAACGAAAGAGGAGGAGGGGGAGACGAAGAAGAAGAAGAAGAAGAAGAAGAAGAAGAAGGAGGAGGGGTAGAAGAAGAGGAAGAAGAAAAGGAAGGAGGATGAGGAGGAAGAGGAGGGGGTAGAAGAAGAAGAAAAAGAAGAACAAGAAGAAGAAGAAGAAGGAGGAGATAGAGGAGGGGGAAAGGAGGAGGAGGCGGAGAAGAAGGAGAACGAAAGAAGGAGGGGAGAAGAAGAAGAAAAAAAAAAGAAGAGGAACGAGAAGAAGATGAAGAAGAAGAAGAAGGAGTAGGAGAATAATAATAAGAAGACGAAGAATAATAATAACAAAATCGCGTTGGACGTTGGAGAGTAGTGCTTAATTAGAACAATTTGTGCCTCTATGCTGATTATATTATCTTGTAATGAGATTGTTTTTTTTTAGTCAAGGGTTTCTTTTAATATGGACCGCCACAACAGCTTTCTAATCATGCTAATCACGGTAGCATACATTCACATTGTTGTCCATACCACGTGTTTGTCACTTCACAAAACTACGCCGAATGCCGACAACGGATGTAGAAACCATGAAAACGTCATCTCATTAATAAACCACATGCAATACCAACCTTAAAATCCTTTCAAAAGAAGGCAAAACAATTAAGGTGTAATTAATAAGAGAAAAGTGGAATACTCGAGGGAAGTGGGTTAAACACAAGGAAATACCGATGAATGCCATGTAAATTTGGGAAATAATTATCAAAAATTGGTCAGATATTAAGTAAATCCTTCGCCAAAATATGACAAGACGAACGCTGAACGATTATACCTCTGTATAGAGAGCAATGGAGAGATAGGAAGGGAGAGGTGGATATAGAGATAGAGAGAGAGAAGAAGAAGAAAGAGGGATAAGAGAGGCATACATGGTCGATAATATTACATTTTGCTAGAAACGCGAGAAGGAGGGAGAGAAAGCGAGTGGGATTGTCAGACATTGATATTCAGTTCAGACTGTTAGGTTTGTATATGTGGGGGATGAGGGGTAGAGATAAAAGGAGATAGAGAGAGAGAGAAAGAGAGAGAGAGAGAGAGAGAGAGAGAGAGAGAGAGAGAGAGAGAAAAAAAAAGACGGAGATCGAGAGAAATGGGGGAGAGGAAAAGGTTGCACTCAGCAGCACGCTAGGAAAGAGAGAACGAGGTAGAAGAAGCGAGTGAACAATAGACTTCCAAAGGAAGGAGGAGATAATAAGAGAGAGTAAAAGAGAAAGAGAGAGAGAGAGAGAGAGAGATGCCTTCATGCATACATTATTTATCTCATAATGATTTTGGAGCTTGAATGTCAATGATTTCTAGTTGTATGTTTACTTAGAAATGAAGCAAACTCTGCTCCCGACTCTACCTGTCACGTGTGCATCTCACCATTGACGCCACTCACTCTGATGTAGATACTGCACTCAGCCGTTAATCATAGAAGGTCGGAAGTCACACAAGTGGAAACTTTTGACGGTTACAACAAGACAGTATAGATGTATTTCCCGCCGAATGTTCATGTTGCGTTGTCATGGCTCTCCCGAACATGTACGTAATACACCCTCATTTTCATGATTGGCCTTCAATGAAATATATATTATCTCACTTCATATTTATATTGGTTGATATTGAATATTGATATTTGATCAATTTATCGCATTCTATATGCATGATGCTGACTACCGAAAGCTAGCAGTGTGCTAACTCCACGCAACGGTGTATAAGAACAATGATTATGTATTTGCTTGGCGTCGCATAGCTCAGCTATCGAGGCGAACATGGAAGGAATACAGGTAAAACAACAGTCAAAAGGTGTGACGTCATTCGTATGTCATCGCATGTCAAGCAGTATAAAAAATAATAATAATGGGTTCTTGTATAGCGCTCATGTCAGTCAGATTTGACCCTCCTGGCGCTCCCGATTAACACCCTGGCTTTAGCACGGCTGCCATACGGCGCTCTAGCATTTAAAGGAATAATTTCCTACCAGGTACCCATTTACTTCACCTGGGTGGAGTGTGGCAAATGTAGATCAATGTCTTAATTGCCAAAGGACATTAGTGCGGGGCGGGACGCGGACCTTGTGATCGACAGTCCGGCGACGTATTATAATACTAAAAGTAAAAGGACAATCTTTCAAATTGGATTTGAAACTCTCTAATGATCCTGTAGTTCTCAAAGTCAAAAGTAATTTGTGAATGAGTTTAACACCCTTAAAGGTGTCAGCAGACGACGTATAAGGCTCATCTAAGGCTCGTATATCAACACGTATATTCGAAGCTGTCACATACGATTCAACGCTTTTCTAGGACCTCCATAATGGGGAAAGGCAGTTCTATCAACATGCGTTGTACATAATTTCAGCTAATGGGACTTGTTACTTTCTATCATAACCGGGCAGTAAAGGTCTGCCTCTCTGCCAGGCGGGTCAACCCGGCCGACTGTAGCTAGGTAGGCCTGTTGATTTAGCTGCTTGTACCAGAAATGAACACAATTTTTTCCCGCGCTCAAGGATGTGCGTGATGTCACTATCGCTGAAATATCGATCACGAGGTTGTGATTGGGCATGTGTTGCCTGCCATGCGACCCTTAAATCAAAGATGCATCGTGGAAATAAGGGTGAAGATTGAAAGCCGGAAATAACCTGCAGTTAAGGGTTAGGTTGGGGTTACTTCATGTGATGTATCGCGTAAAAAAAACATTATAGAGGCGAACAATCTTAGAGTTCGAGATAAAGGTAGGGTATATCATCTGCTACCTTCTCTTCCTCTCTCTCCTCGCTTTTGTGTTATCCCTCCCTATTATCTCTTTCTGCAAATACTTCTATTTTCCCCTACCAATATATATATGATGTATAGTATTTGTGATCTGTTTTTACTCTTTTATGATTTTTACACGGACTTGCTGAAAAGCAGTCTCTTTAGGCTGATGTGAGTTTATCGTGAATAAATAAATTCAATTCAATTCAATTTATATACTGTTTATATCTAGTATATACAATATCGAGCTGTTAAATATGATACCCCGCATAACCATGGGTAAGCATTAATTAAACATTTTAAACCTATTTTGGCTTCACATTAAAATTAATTGTTCTATTCTTTCTCGTCCCGCCTTTATAAATCACCTTCAAAACTACGCGGCGTAAACTGCCAATTAATTCTCTTTTCAATATAGCCCACATTTATTATTATATCCCCACTGTGCTTCATCAGGCTGATGTGAAATGAGATATTATTGCCAATGCATTTCTTTCTGAAATTAATTTGAAAGAGTTGGCCTTCGTCTGTCAGGTTATCAAAATTAAAAATTACCACAATTCGCGCGTTCTCATTAGACTGACAATGGAGGCGAGACTCGCTTAACGACACTGCACTTTTATGTTTTGATCAATACAAAAACAACATGCGGATAACGGTTTGATTTGTTCCATCATTGCAGTGGTGCTAAGCATCGAAGGATGAGAAGTATGATCTGTAGGGGGAGTACCAGTCAAACAAATTAATTTCGGAGCGATGGGTTTTACATGAAATGAATCAAACATTGAGATATCACCCTCCTATCCATCCATCAAGGTCGTATCAAGTTTATACATTCAGTATATATCAGGGTCGGTGAGCAATGTTATGATATTAATACATGTTAATCGTCAGAGAGAGTGAGGGGGAGAAAGAGGGAGAGAGAGAGAGAGGGGGGTAGTGCGAGTGAGAGAAATAGATAGAGAGAGAGAGAGAGAGAGAAAGAGAGAGAGAGAGGCCGGGGTATCTGAACATTTGGAAAAAGGAAACAAAACGAGGAACTATATAATTATAAATCATAATAATAGTTCGTTCTTTTATAGCGCATTTCAGGACCGAAGGCCCTCTCAAAGCGCTTTACAATGTACGTTTACATAATAATTACTCGAAGCATTCATCAAAGAGGTGAGTTTTCAGCGCTCTCTTAAAAACTTGAACATCAGTCATGTTGGGAAAGTTCAAAAGTGTGGGATGTGTCAACAGCAAGTCATTATTCCTAATTATCATTTGAGGGGTTCACAATCGTACGAGTTTTGCTTTCTAGCGGCCGGATCCCTTTGTTTCCAAAATATATTCCAAAACATTTGTAAATGTTTATAATTGATGTGAAATGTTTTGTTGAAAATATAAATTAATTGAATTGAATTGAATTGAATTAAATGAATTATAGCTGACCGAAGAAACATATACTTCAATTTCCATGTAATATCATCTCAGTCATTCAATATCATCCTACATGATAACGATTGGGTTTTTATTGAGTGGAAAATAAATACATGAGGGAGTAGTTTAGAAGTTTTATTCATTCCACATTTTACATAGAAAAAACAGGCGTTTATTATTATAAGAATAGATTTCACACAAGAATTTTTATATATTTTTTTTTAGAGAATTCAAATCAAATATAATGTACGGAAAATAAGTACGAAATGTTGTAATATGTATATATATAACAGGCTGGGTAGAACAATGTAAAATGTGGGGGGCCTTAATAAAAAGCATAGCTTGTATGTGAATAGGCTCCCGTACTGAGTAATACAATATAGTAGGTCTGGATTTAAAAGGTATTAAAGGAGGCGTAAACGGAGTAGTATAGTATGAGATTCTAGAGACGTACAAGGAGAGTAAATTTGAGAAGTAACGAAAAATAGAAATAAAGAGTAAAGAGAATAATATAATAGTGATAAGTAGGAGAAGGTGAAGAAGGGAAGAAAGAGGAAGACGTAAAAGAAGTGGAAGAAGAAGAGGCAGAAGAAGAATAAGAGAAAGCAAATTGATGAAATCAATGGCATTGTAAAATAACAAAACACAAAGTCTGTATAACCACCTGTACGACCACCTGTTTGAGGCGCAACGGAGAAGAAAGTAGAAGAAAAACTACAAGAACACGAAAATACACAAAATGGAACAACAGCAATGTGAAGGTAAATCTACTGGAAAGCCGCTTCGAACAAATGAGTTTTGAGGGCATTTTTTAAAGCAATCTACACTTGAAATGTAATGAATATCTTGTGGCAATTGATTCCATAGGCCCAGTCCGCTCCAACTACCCACGTCATTCTCTTTCAAGGAATAATGATTATGCTTGAATAACCTATATACTCTTCACACTTTCTTTCAGAGGTAGTTTAATGATTGATTAAACTAAACAATCAGTGACTAATAGTTTCTTCAATCTGTCACTTCGATGCACCTGTCGATTCTACACTACAGAGTAGCTCAAAATCCTTTTTCATTATTGAACTAGTAAGTCAAGAAATTTGAGGAAAGAACGCTTGTTTCTGTACAATAAAAGAACTCCGCGAAAGCGTTACATTATTTCAAAAAGCTCTTCACGTCATAAAACTCATATCATGCGAGTTCTTTACATTCTTCAGGTACACTTTGTTTTGAACATCTCAAATCCATGTGTTCAATTTGCCATGTAATAGATTTTATTTCATAGAAATGTAGGTTTTCGAAGAAGTTTTAATACTTCTTGTATGTCTAGTGGGCTGTTCCACTAAGGAAGAGTTGTCGCCTTTATTTCATAAAGTGAATATAAACGTGCTGAATTATAAACCTTTCTGCGTATCACATAGTTTAGTTTGCCTTTTGCTCGAACAGCACGTATAGGGTGCATTATTGTACAGGCAATTGTAAGGTTTATAAGGCATAAACGATTCCTCCTTCTCTTTTTTTCCTTTCTCTTTCTCCTTAAGAAACCACCTGTCAATGAATTATTAATCTTTACGTCATGATCCCATGGCGTAGCTAAGGGGGCAAAGGGGGGGGGGGGACATGCCCTTTCCTATCGAATGGCAAGAACAAACAAAGGAAAGCAAACCTTTGAGGAAGGGAGAAAAGGAAAGGGAAGCAAGAAATGGACGAGAAAATAAGATGACAGGATCCTTGCCACGCCCCTAGATCAATAGCTATGTTAGCTGATTCTTCATTCCCCCAATAGGACTGGCGACACAATGACTGGAACCAGTGTATGTCTTTTTCTTAAGTAGCAAAGATTAGCGAGGATTGGCGCCTTAATAATCTACGACTTTCTTTAAGATCACACGACTCTATTAACGGAAAGTTTCAGAAACACGCTCCAACTTGTCGTTAAATCCTGTTTCCCTCTTTAAATGTATCATCTAATTGAAAACGGTGTAAATCAGAAGCTCATTAAAGGGAGGGAAATCTATTTTAGGGCGGATGAGGTCGTAAAGACTTTAAAAAATCAAATGAAGGACACTTTCATGACCATATTTGTATTGTCCGTAGCAAACAAGTTCAGATTACAACAAAATGCCGCACGCCCTCTACCGCAAGCCCATACAAATCCATCCAATATCCTTTCCCATATCCCCTAAAAACTTATACAAATCCTACCGATCTACTCCTTTCTCAGTGGCTATAATTAGTTCTCTTACAACCATTTCAATAAACATGAAGCTATCACTTAGATTATGATACGTCAGTCACACTGACACCAGACCAACACCGAACCGAACGAAAATATTACATTACGTCCATGACCAAGAATCGTGGGTTTGGAGTCGATGTAAAGTGGGTTTGTCCGTGCGACTGAGGTATTAGGCTTATGCAGTGGTTTTGGTGTAGTCAAGGAAACCTATTATCTCCTTTAGTGAGATCTAACAGAATAATAGAATTAACTCTTGAGTGAATTCTTTCATAAGGGTAAAATGATTTGTTTGATCAGGGCTTGTGCAACTATATGAAACGTACAGAATGATGTGAATAGATGAGAAGATTTGGCTATTTTCAAATATCTAGTTTTAATTGTAATTCCAGAGATAATAACCGTAATTGTTATTATTGTTATAAGTATTATTTTTATTGTCATTATTAGGCCTGCTATTATTATTATCATTATCATCATCTTTATTACAGGAATACAGGTTTACCATGTTTACATTAATATTTTACAAAAATGGATCTTATGCTGTCATCTCGTTCTAGTCATGTTTTAAACATAGGAGCATTTCAAGAAACATAACAAATTAATACAATACTCTTCATATGGGGATACAAGGATGATTCGAAATATCATCATTCGTTTTTCTTCTTTTCTAGAAGTACATCCTTGACCCCTTTCACCTTCGCCAGATCTAAACCTCATTTTTTAAACACTGACCAAAGTGGTCGCTTACTTCATTTAACAAGATTCGACTGACCTTGATCCCAATTAATATCTGCTTTCATTAAAATATGCTTCGTACTAGAGGTTCATCAATTTATAATGATTGGTCAGCGCTTAGCAGCGTTACACGGTGGGTACTAGTCTGTGTGCGCAGGCAAGACATAATGAGCCTTTTATAATGACGTCATACACGTCACATCTCTGTATCCTATAATACACGATATCGAAGAAAAAGAAGACAGAAATAAAGAAAAACAAAACAAAGCAGAAAAATGTGAAAAGGCTTGTTATTCAGGCGCGAGACATTCCTCCTCCCCGCAGAAATGTGTCCAATGATCGCCAATGCATGAAGCCTGAACAAACTTCTGAGTTCCTCAAATAGATGTGTCAAATTACGTGTTTTTTCTCTTCTCTCTTTATGTCTTTCCTTTCTTTTTTAATTGATACCTGAACAAAATATACGCGTGTTAAATGAAGCCCGAATCAAGCTTTCCAGTAAAGAAGTAGCTACTATATATTTTAAAAAACCAATGTGTACAATCATGACATCACTGAGTGACAAGCGTTCTTGCTTGCAGGCTATGAAGCTAAGAAGCTCTTATATGGCTACCGATGAGAAAGGAAAATTACAAATATTGTCAGTTTTCAAGAGAAAATCCTTGAAACGCTCTCTTAAGAATATCCAACCACTTAGAATTAATAAGTATTATTCCCGTATCTTTTAATATCTCAGTATTGATTGTGTATGCTGCTATTCAAGAGGGAAATGGAGCGCAAGTCCGTCACTCCGTTCGCTTTCAAGTGAAAGCTGATTATAAGGAGCAGAGGAAGTGCAAGGCAGTCGCGGGAGATGATGTATTTTTGTCAGTCAACTGAATGACCAGCAAATCAATGAATGACTACTTTCGTGACGAGCATACTCCTTGGATGTATGAAGATTTTACGAACAAAGCGCAAAGGTTCACAAATCGTATTCTTCCTCAATACCTTCGCTGATGTGACCTGCTATCCACTTTCAAAACGCAGATAAATACTATTCCGCATTGCCTTAAACAACTAGCCACTACCCCAATCTTAACCATTTGAATCATAAACATAAAATTCAGTAGTTTTTCAGTCACCTCAGCGCCTCTGATTTAACAACATTGACGCTCTACAAATTCTTTTTGGATTGGATTGGATTGGAATGATTAAATAATGCAACTATAGTTGACGTTTTTTTTTCTTTCTTCTCCATTATCAAGTGGAAATGTGGTGCAAATAGCGCACTGTAGTCATGGTATTCTTGTATTAACGTCAGTTGCTACGCATCCTTTGGAATGATTCGTATCACAAAATGTGATAAGTGTACTAAACGAGGACCGTTGAAATAGGGCGCTGCATAGCTTTCTTATTACGTAACGTAAGGTTTTATAACAATTAACAGAATCTTTATAGAAGCGTCATCTGAGGTTATTATTCAAAATCGGTGATTTTGATTAAATAATTCAGAAAGTTAAATAGCATTTAAAGATAAATTTGAGTTCTGGTTATGCGATTTCATTGTGAAAGAAACAGTGTGGAGTCGATCAGAAAAGGTAGGCCATCTAGCATAGAAGTACTGGTGTGTACTGCAAGGTTCTGGAATCATCAAAATGATAAGAAATTCGGACCAATCTTGGTAAAGTTACAAGCACTGTACACAAAAAGATGTGTGTGGGACTACACGAACATATTGTGGCATAAAAATCCGTCCCGATTTTTAAAAACTTTTACATGCCATCTGAAGAGGCCACGCTTTTCAGGGAACATTTTTAATCTGACGTTCATCCACACTTGCATAATAACAATGATAATGCTCACAAATTATTTGTCACCTCTTCCCAGAACTCAACCTTCTCTTTAAATCTGACACACTATAATGGTCGAGATGAAACATGATACTTGAATACATAACGGACGACTAATGTTTCTTGAGCAGATGGTTTTAAAAGGGTATTCAGACAGAGATCTGCATACTATTAAATGTACAAAATATACACGTAACTATGTGCATTACTAATATCTTGGTGAAGTTATTACTGGGAACTAGAATTAAGATATAAAGTGCTAGTCGAGCCTAGTTTCATTCTTTGGCACGATTTTAGCCAAAATGTGAGAGTGTTTTAGATACTGAAATGCTTGCGCATGTTAACAATTAGAAGACAAAAGTGTTTATATTTAAGGAGCGATTAATACAGAACTTTACATGAATAAAAAAAAAAAGGAAGGCCGCGGAAGAAAAAATGTTCAGATTGGACTGGAGTACTTCCTGTTATAACTTATAAGCGAAACACAAGTATTTTGACGTATCAATGAGCATGTCCATTCTCTCTTTCTCACATTGTTTGTTTGATTCGTCCTCTCTCTCAACATTCTTCTAGTCTTTGTCTCTTTCTCTTTGCTCTCCTGGACATTCTAGATCTAATTCTTGTATTATGCCCTTAACCCATTATTTTACTTTCTTTACTCTCGCTCTCCCCCCCCCCCCTCTCTCTCTCTCTCTCTCTCTCGCTCTCTCTCCCCCTCTCTCTCTTTATTTCTCTCTCTCTATCTCTCTCTCTCTCTCGCTATCTCCCTCCCTCTCTCTCTCTTTCTTTCTCTCTCTCTCTCTATCTCTCTCTCTATCTCCCTCCCCTTCTCTCTCTCTCTCTCTCTCTCTCTCTATCGCTCTCTTCTAAACAAACACACACACCCTCTCTCTTTTTCTCCCTCCCTTTATACAAATAAGACCATGTAAACCACCCCTCCCTTATACATACATTTACATCCGGGTAGTTAAGGTGTTACCATGGCAGCAGTGTTAGCAATAATAGGGACCACAGAAAGTGCTAATATTTCGCGCACATTATCATAATTGTAACATGGATTGATTGTAGCCATTGGCAATGGTGGTATACAGGTGATCGGCCATATTCCTCTCCGGGGTGGGGATGTGGGGGGGGGGGGGGTTCGCTTGAGGAGTGAGAAGGGGCAAGGGAATTTGTAGCAAACTCAACATGATGCGCCGACAATATTTCAGAGCGCTCTGTTTGTATTCGTATATAAATGCCGCTATATTTACACGCATTTTTAAGTCATCTTGTGTATATTTCATTTTTAAACATTACGGGTCATACCAATTTCAACACAACGTACTCCCTCATTCTTTATCAAAACGCCCCCTATCTACGTCACATAATATTTACCCAAGATCAAGAGTGAACAGCTACAAGTAATAACGATTCGGCAGCAGTACGATAGAAATAGCCTTGAGGTCATAGTACGCCTATACCACTGCCTGGGCTCCAGATTAGGTTGAGTTTTGTTCATGCGAGTACATTCTAAAAAGAGCAGCACTCTGGGACAAGGTTTTGTACATAAGATTTGATGATTAGATTTACTGTGAGGTTGGAATGATGAAAATAAAAAGAATTCACAACCACTGCACAGAGACATTAGTATATGGGACTACAGACAATCATGTGGTATTGAAAATTGATTTATACTTTTCAGCTCGTTCTCCTCATATTGCGATTAATTTGCGAAAGCATTCGAAGAGCAATTCTCTTCCGGTGATTTTCGATTGTCTATTATGATATGGCCTTCAAAGTTATATTAAGAAAGAAATAATCTCAAAAGCATACAATGAAAATATCGTCGAGCACTGTTTGGTTGCTTGGGTATGTATGTACAAATCACTATCCAGCAGTGATTTGAGCAAGAGCCTAAAGGCTCTAGAAAAACCAAATGTAATTAAGCAGTAATTTAAAAAATAAACGGCAATGAATTTGTGTGCAAACATCCGGGTTTTCTTTCAAATAACCTGCAAACATTCATCAGCTACCATGTAAGAGACGTAAAACTATACTTCCGACAAATCTCGTCTAAAAATATCGAAAGTGTGATCAACATTTTCACGCCATTTTAGAGCAAATTTTACACATCGATACATTTCTTTCGGCCAGAAACACCGTCAAGTACAGCATGTGCTAATATGTTGATGACTTTTGAAATGTCTAATGTCCCATTTGATAGCCCTAAGGAAAGTTATTTTTATATTGAGGGGATATTGTAGGATTTCACGTTTGGTGTTGGTGTTGAGATGCAAGGAAATACTATAATAGAGCACTACTATCGCTGTTCAAGTCAAATTACATGTAATTGAACACCAAATACCGAGTTTGGTTTAGCAGACGACATTTTGACCAAAATGTAACACAACCGGCAGGAATTCTGTCTGAGGTCTAAGCTGTGAGGTCAACACTGAACACCGACTAATTATTCTCATTTCATGTTCAGTATTAGATCACGCTTTTGTGGCAAAATGAACACTAACACCAAACACCGTGCGTGGAATCACCCATTGTCTCCGAAGGTGTCATTATTACTGCATTTTTTCATACGATGTACTTTAAATTTTAGAAAGAGATTAAATGTGTGGAATGTATAGTAAATAAGCACTATCTTGAGTAGATATGAGCTTAGCGCTTCTCCCAAACATCGTTAAGTTACATGGGTGTCAGTACATATCAAATATCTTACATGTGTTAATGTAAACACGTTTATAATCATATGGATACTTGTGTCAGCGCGCGCGTGAGCGCGTATGGGTGAGTGTGGGTGGGTGTGGGTGTGAAGCAAGCAATCTTAATTCTCTTGATAATTATTGAATTATACATTTCTATCTATTTCTGGACTTAAAGCTTTTTGCTTTTTGCTTTATAATAAAAAGCTAGTCACACAATTATTCTTGTCAAAAAGCATATTACATCAAGAGACTTGAATTACTGGTTGTTCAGGTGTTTTTTAAAGCATGTCAATGTGGTCTTGTAATGCAGACCTTTGTACAATCATTTATAAAAACATTTGCCTCTTTTGTTAAGGATTATTTTTCAGCAATGGCATTTTAATAAACGAATGCATTTTATTTCACCGTAATCAAGGAACCATGACGGATAATGAAAAAAAAAGTGAGAAATGGACAAATAAAACAAGTAAAACCAAGTATAGAATTAAGTACTAAATAACGCGCTTTGAGACATCTCCGATTTATAACAAGCGGCATATCATCATACAGTGGTTCCCTTTATGGGGGAGGGAGGGGGAGGGGAGGGAGGGGGGGGGGGTGTCGGGTCTCCTCTTTATCGCTCTCCATCTCGTCCTGTCTGTAGTCATTTCCAACATTGATTTCTCTACTGTCTACTTAATACATTTACCCCCCCCCCTCCTTTTCCGGGTCTTCCTTTCTTCTTTCTCTCTGCTGCCCATCTAACAAGCGCTATATAAAACCAGATTATCATTAGTATTATCCTCATTATCATTATCATTACAATAATAAATATTATTGTTAGGCCTATTGAGGTTATTATTACAGTCGAGCCTGCTTTAGTGACCACCTGTCTACAGAGACCACATTTTTTGGCTTCTCTTGAAATGATTTTTCATTGAAACATGTACTAAAGGAACCTGTACATGAAGACCACCTGTCTATAAAGACCACTTTTCTTGTCTTCCTTTGGTGGTCTTCATAGACAGGTTTCACTGTATTATTATCATTATCATTATCATCATTAGCGGTAGAATTTGTTGTAGTAGTAGTAGTACTATAGTAGTATAATTAGTAGTAGTCGTAGAAGTAATGACACATTTTAAAGATAAAGACCAGTTATGGTCATGCGATTGCATTGTGAAAGAAAGGTTGTGGAATTGATCAGAAAAGGTTGATCATCTAGCATATAAGTATTGATGTGTACTACAAGGTTCTGGAATCATCAAAATGATAAGAAATTTGTGAAAGTTGTATATGGGACTACGTGACACGTGCGCGATATCTATCAGGTCCAAATAGATATAATAATTTACCAAATATATCAATTAGTAGGCGGTTTCTCGGCAAAATTTGTATCATCACGTATTAGTCAAAACATATTCTTCAACATGATTGGTAATAAGAGCTTCCATTTCATTTTTTAAGAGGGGGGCGTTTCCAAAACTGGTCTTTACCTTTAAGCATATTTTTTTCAAGAAATCTGCTTGAATGCAAAGACTAGGCCGGAACACACCGAGCACTGATCAAGAGGAGTATACACAACACGCCTCAGTGAAGAATCAATCCATTACCAGAAATATTCACTCGACCATTCTTATTCTCATCTATCTCTCTCTATCTGGGGCTTTCTTATTCTCATCTATCTCTCTCTCTATCTGAGGCTTTCTTATTCTCATCTATCTCTCTCTCTATCTGAGGCTTTCTTATTCTCATCTATCTCTCTCTCTATCTGAGGCTTTCTTATTCTCATCTATCTCTCTCTTTCTATCTGGGGCTTTCTTATTCTCATCTCTCTCTCTCTCTCTCTCTATCTGGGGCTTTCTTATTCCCATCTATCTCTCTCTCTCTCTCTCTCTCTCTCTATCTGGGGCTTTCTTATTCTCATCTATCTCTCTCTATATCTTGGGCTTTCTTTACCGGTAATCATACCACACAGGTAAGTGGGTATGCCCCATTGCTGAAACACATCAGTAAAGGCGGTGTTCGATTAAAGGTGACATAAATAATGTATAAGCTTTCCCTTTCTCTTTAAAATGTCAGCTGGAAACATTCGTGTCACGTGTGCATATTTGTGTATGTGATTTTCAGCGAGACTCAGTCACTTTCATTGCGATTATTTCATAAACCTGTCATTGAAAATTGTTGTTTACTACATAATCCACATTTCCCAATTGCTTCGAGAGAGTTTTTTAAATATATAAAATAATAGACCAGTTCACGGTTTATAGCACATGTCTCCAATGACCCCGAATATCCACAAAATATGAAGAGGTCCCACTTTGTACAATTTGAAATAATCACTCCTACAGCGATGGAGGTGCTATATAAATAGCCTTTGATTCCCCTTAAGTTCAAAGAATACTTTCACCTGTGCTACATATATAGCCTTTGATTCCCCTTTTCAAAGATTACTTTTACCTGTGCTACATAATATAGCCTTTGATTCCCCTTTTCAAAGAATACTTTCACCTGTGCTACATATATAGCCTTTGATTTCCCTTAAGTTCAAAGAATACTTTTACCTGTGCTACATATAGCCTTTGATTACCCTTTTCAAAGAATACTTTCACCTGTGCTACATATAGCCTTTGATTACCCTTTTCCACGAACACTTTCATCTGTGTATCATGGAGTGCACTGCTTGTGCATAAATGAATAATGATTACATAACTTTCATGAGCACGTATCCTGTATTTTGTCTCCGTGTATTTCACTATTTGGTCTGCAATGACCTTTATCTGCTCATGCTCAGACTGCATCTAATGAACTGGCTTTTCAGAATGCACAGTTCCTTGGAACCCTAGAAATCCACTATTTTAAGACCACCACGTTTCCGAGTTTCATCGTTTCATCCACGCTTAAAATAGAACACAATTTCAAAGACGTTCTCGGGCTCAAGCAGAATAGCAATACCCTTCTGAATATCACCAAAATCTCAGATCTTAAATCAGATCAGATGAGAAAGGCATTGTCCTATGTAGACGTAAATATATGTTAGAAGAACTGATTTTGAAAATTACGTGAAGGAGATAAAGATACCTGATAAAGCGATAAAATAAAGCAAGAAAAAAAGACAACAGTGAGAGCGTGAATGCACACAGAGGGAAAAACGCAAAGAGAGGGTAAAGGAGGGTCAGATGGACGTGTGTGCGTGTATTTGTGTTTTTCTGTATTGAATTGTTAAATGAAATATAAATAAAATATATTAAGACAAAACAAAAATAAACAAATGGTTTTCATGGGGGTGAAGGGGGTTTTAGGGGGGCGGCAGGGAAGTTTTTTAAGGGGAGGGGGTTTAAGGGGGAAAGGGGGTTTGAGAGGGAGAGGGAGTTTGAGGTATTCTATGTTATATTGTTTCCATTCTGTCATTATTTGTCATATTATTCATAACGTATGAGCTTGTTTTTGTATCATCTATGAATTTTTTGAATGGATTCTGAAGCACAATAAATAATATATGAAGAAAAAAAATAGATAGAGAAAGAGAGATGGAGAGAAAGAGAGAGAGAGAGAGGAAGAGAGGAGAGAGTTAATAAAAGGGAAATATTTCGCAACGCAAAAATCCATGAAAACAATAACGACTGCCAACAATAAAGAGATGGCCTTGAGGATTAATATTTAATTTAAAAAAATACTTGTCTGTAAAAGTAATTAAAATGTAAAAGTAATAAGAATCCTAAAGCAATATCAATCACTGAACAGTTATCGGATATGAGTCTTATTGTCTATTTCCGTGCATGAAAGGTGAAAAGGCCAAACAATGAATCTGTACAAAAAATTATCTGAATACATACAACAAACAGGGGTATTATTCTATTTTTAACTAAAACCAAAACAAATTATAATGTCTAGCTAGCAAAAACAGTCAGGCATTTCCATAATATTTCGAATGAAACGTTTCATAATTCTGCTTGAATTTAGCACCTATTTCGTAACCCATGTGTATCTTCGTTGAATAAAAGATCTTTAAGTTACCCTCTTTGTTCTACCAATATTTGGCATGTAACATACGCTTCTCTTTAATAAACTCAAGTTTAAAATGACTTCTTCTCAGCAATTCTTCCTCGTTACTATTCCGCTTTTCTGAAACAACTCCCCTTTTTCTTTCTTGAAAAAAATGTAAAGAGTTTCGAAATCAACCTAGGTATGGCAATTTTAAAAGCATTGCCCATCACATTTTGAATTGTGCGAACAACGCAGTGAATATTACGTAAACCTAACATAATTTCTATACACAGTATTGAAATCATCGAAATTATATGCTATCGTTTCTTGTCACAATGAAGTATATCAAGCCCTATTTTTTAATTGGATCTCCAGGAAATTTACATTTCCACGCATATTTTACCAATTTTATCGCGTATTTTATATTCCATTCTCTCCTGCCAACAAAAGAGTGAGTGCGTTGACGCTCCATGTTGACCACTGAGTTTATTGTAAGCGACCAGTCATGCGTGATGTAATACGATCAATAGTGGTTTCTATATTAACATGATAATTAGATGCGAGTAGTTGTGAAGCACGCGAGGTATGAAAGGGCGAGAATACTAAACGCTAATTACATAGTTAACACAAGCCCATCGCTTCTCATTATCTCCTTATTTCGCTCTTCATATATTCATGGGTTAGGTTTCTTTGCTTGTAGTATGTCTTTCCATCTTTAACAGTGGGGGTATCCATTCTATGCTAATCGTTTAACATTGATCCACCATTGATGAGCGTTGCACGATGATGATGATGTTGGTGATGATTTATTTTCTTGAGATGAATAAATGATATAAATTCAGATTTCGTCAGCTCGGACCCTGACTATAAATATCTGTATCTCTCTCTTTCTCTATCTCTCTATCTTTCTTTTCTTCTCTCCTTGTGCGCTACCTTCTCTTTCTCAACTTCTTTTTATCTTTGTCTACCCCTCTCCCTCTCTCCTACTCTCAAATAATTTTTTCCCTTTCTTCCTTTTTTTAAAACTTGAATTGTACTATAATTTTCGAATATTTTGTTAAATTCTCTTTTCCCTATATCGCTAACAGGAATTGTGTAGAACTCATCATTTTGCAAACACATAGTTATTTCTCACATGGTGTTTGTTATTTCATCTTTTGCTCCTTTCCTCCTGCTCTTTCCTGCGGTTTTTTGTTGTTGTTGCTCTTTCACCGTTTCTTTCTACATCCTCTCACTCCCTGTCTATTAGCAAACCAGAATTGTTTTGTATGACGCAAAGATACACTCGTGCAAACTGGTAAGAACGGGAAATCAAAAGGGTGATCAACCTCTGAAAGGTTAACACTAGGAATATACATTGGTATGAATATATAAAACAAATTCTTAGAAATAGTACAGGACAATGCCCTAGCATCCATTGTACTTAAAATTCTATCTACACTTTCTACACGTCAACTTAACGTGATGATGAAACGCATTAACTGATTTATAGCTCGTTATAAACGAGTTTGTGCCTGCCTGATTGACTAACAGAACGTATTAGTGAAAGCCCGTTTCAAAACACCGTGTTAAAACGAAAAAAGATGAGTCATTCTGAGACGCAATTAACGAACGTTCAATATGAAAAGCCATTAAGCATTGCTTCGGATTTTAAAGATACAAGTAAAGCTGGTAAAGTGATACAACTGTATACTAAAGTAATTAACTTGAATCCCATTTCATCAGCGCTATCAACTGATCGATTAAGGTACAATTTTCCCATTTCCTCTATCTCCTCGAGTTCATTTCTTACCTTTTGATAAATTCCTTGTTATCACGATACAGAGTTTTTCAATTTTATTCAGACGGTTAACGTTAACGAGTTATGCATTCGTAGCGTTTACTTCTTTATTTTCTTCTGGTTTTCTTTTCAATAAATGCTCTCATTGATGCACTTATTTGCTTCTTGGTATAAACATGTTTAAAGAACACCGCTTAAACTATTTAATTGTCCTCCAAAAAATAGAAATAAAAAGCGAACGACGAATGAATTCTATTCACGTATTTTAAAGCGTCTAATAAGGTATTAGTAAAAACACACATATCAACCCGAGCCCTAACCCGATTGGTATTCACTTTCTACATGCTTAAAGAACAATAATAAATTGGGTATTCAATGACCTCCAAAATAGAAACGAGTAATAATATTCACGAGTCAAACTTATATATAATATCACTGAAATACATATAGTACATGTGAATCCACCACCCGTATGATTCTCTATTATTTGTATATCTTAAGATGAATTCGTTAACGGCTTTTCTTTCTCATAAAAAAGCTTTGCCCTTTTCGGTATTCGTTGTTTCTATATTTATACGTCCAGGGAACAATACTAGAATATTTAATCCACTGACCTTCAAAATGGGAATGAATAATAGTACCAACGTTGCCACACATGCCTGTAAACATCACGCCAAATTATCTACTGGTATCTATCTATTCAAGGCATCTAACTTTAGGCGTAAAAGTATGAATAAAACAGAATGCGATAAAGATCAGATTTTAAAGATATTCATATTTGATTGCCTTGAGGGCATTTGTTCACACGGATGGTATTTGAATTATATTCATGCTACTTAGTTTATATACAAATAAATCATTATAATGGTAATAATAGCATGCCGATTCATACATCAAAGCCATTATAACTCGGCTGCATACGCTTTACAAATTATTACATTATAAGCATCACGTGTATTATTAGTATTATTATTATCATTGTTATATTTAATGATGATATTAATATTGTTATTGTTATTATTATCATCATTATTATTGTTTTCATTGCTAGTAGTATCAGTATTGCTACTATTATCATTATTATTGTTATCATTAGTATTAATATTATTAGTATCATTAGTAGTAGAAGTGAAGTAATAGTAAGTAGTAGTAGTAGTAGTAGAACGTGTACATGTAAAAGTATTAGTAGTAGTAGTAGTAGTAGTAGTAGTAGTGGTAGAAGTAGCAGTAGTAGTAGTAGTAATAGTAGTAAGTAATAGTAGTAAGAGTATAGTAGTAGTATTATTAGTAGTACGTGTAGTTGTTTTTGTTGTGGTAGTATTATTATCATAATGATTTCAAAAGTGAAGCTGTGCCTTCGTTTATAGTTTGTGATGAATAAGCTCTCGAGGTCCTCTTCTGTTTCTGTTTTGTTTGCTATCGAAAGCAACGGGTGAAATTTTTATTAAAGGTAATACAAAGTTTTGGAATGGGGTCATGAAATTGATTCAAATTAACATATTGGAAGCATATATGCGATCATATAATATCCAGTGATCGTTGTCGCGGTTGAAATCCAGTCTAAAGTGATGAAATTGTAAATAATTAACTCGTTATGTTGTATAGCTCCCTCTTAAGGTAAAGATACTAATTAAGCCACAAAACAATGTTTCTTGACTAAAATCGACCGATTGGCTATTCCCGTTTGGAAATTATATATCACAACTACATATTCTGAGATTTTCATTGTCGCAGCTACCATTGTATTGCCGTACGCGCAATTTGAAATTTATCAGAATTTACCGGGACCACCGGTAAATTTTTTAATATTCAATTTTCTCAAAAGCAGAAGTGTTTTAGGGGCTAATTTTTCAAGTGATTATAATACATCCACAGGGGCATCCAAATATATCAAAATTGTAAAGAATCACTATCCAGCCAATTTTCAAAATTTCCCAAAACTTTGTATTACCTTTAATACCACGCATAAAACACAGAAAACAAAATCTGCGAAATCCTGACTACTTACCTTTAAAAGCGAATGGGTAACTCTTATATTAAAGCTCCTAGTAGCAATGCAACCACAGCAATTTCATTGTATCTATCCGATTGCCACCTTCCCTGAAAGTATGTTTATTTTATCCCCCAAATAGATTTGATTTGATTTGATTTTGGTTTCTGCATCTTCTTTTTCACCATACATTTTCATGAACATAATATGGTTTGATACAATATTTTCATATGTATATACACAGAAAATATACGAAATTAAACAAATATATTGAATGCATAATCAACATACATAAGTTCGCCACAGTAAATTCAATACACGTTCCTGTAGTTTTAAATCATGTTCTTCTTTTAGAGTATGAAACGAGATGTAAATGAATATGTCATTTTGATGTATATTTCATATCTATTGTAATTTGTTTGTTAATTTTGTTATCTATTGTTTTGTTTAATACGTAATCGTTTATTATTGTATTTTAATGGTTATAGCGCTTAAAGACTTCGATGGAAAGCGCTTTATAAGCACCGTTTTAAATTATTATTATTATAGTATAGTAGTTTTTCTTCTTCATTTTTAAAGATATTCTCCTGGAGATTTGCTTGGTGGGGTTGTGCCCATTGACGGTGGTTTATCTTCTAGAAACCATTTTTTTCCTTCTAGAAACCAATTTTGTAGAAGATCTTAGTGGGAGCGTGAGATGAAAGTTATTGGTACTTACGTGCACCGGGTACGTATCCCGCAGAGGAAGGTGATGGCGATGATTGTATTCCAGCCGACAGACCGCCCGAGGGCCGGAGGGATGATGGTGATGCTAATAGTCCTCCTGTTGCTATGGAGACGTTTGGAGATGATGTTGACCCGGTCGGATGAGAATCAGAGATTGTTGTTTCGAAGATATTATCGCTGGTGATATAAGATCCAGTGTTGGTGGAAAGAAGGGATGATACATTGAAGTGCTCCTCGGACATTGGCGGTGTTGGTGATGATGGTGATGATGATGGGAATGGTGATGGTGTTGGTGATGATGGGGATGATGAGGGTGATGGTGATAGTGGTGGTGCCTGGGAAGATGATGATGCGGTATAATTGGTTGTTGAATATGAGGTATGAGGGATAAAGGAACTGGTAGGTAATAAACCTGGAGGATTGGAAGAAGGAAGGCTTGGGTTATTGGATGAAGAGAGATATGATGTCAATAAGGATGGAAATGTAGCTGATGGCATCACAGATACCACAGGAGATGAAGGAGATGATGATGATGGGGTATTCATGGGTGATGAGTTTCTCAGGTTAGATGAGGGAGAGGTTGAATAAGGGAGTGTGGTATGTGTTTCTGATGGCAGAAGTAATGTTTGGAATGACATTTGTGATGCTATTATCGTTGGTGTAAATGTTGTTGATGATGGTGATGATGGCAATGATGAAGATGATGATGATGATGATGATGAGGATGAAGATGATGATGAATGCAATAACGTCCAATAAGACGTCTCCATGCGTGATGTTTTTGTCACAGAATCCACTTGTGATGCAGTAACAGATAGAGCCGGAGATATATTCCTAAATGTTGATGAGGAACTCCCATAAGAACCTGTCTCAATTGAAACGCTGTGTGAGGCATACAAAGCCTCCATAGATGATTCTTGTGTCACTGAGTCCATGGCGTCAGCCGACTCCGGGCTTCTTTTCCTTCGCTTCCTTTTGTCTTTAATCCCATTTATTTGAATCAACTCCGAAATCGTCAATGTAGACGAAGATGGAGACAAAGTAGAAGAAGGCAAACTATTCGACGTCACACTCGATGAAGAAAGCGACCAGGGCGAGTTATTACCATTATAAGAAATCAGATGCAGAGAAGAAGGATTAACCTTCATGAAGGCACGAGATGTTTGAACTGAAACGTCACTACGCAAGGTGCTTACATTAGAAACGTCATTCATGACACTTCCCCGCCGACGCCCAAGCGAGGCTTTCCTCTCTCGACTCGCTGACAACCTACGATGGTTGCTCGTACCCGATAAAGTCGAATAAAGAGACGAATTTGTATCGGCATTACTCTTTGTTGCTGCAACCAACGACGATAAATTAGTCAATCGTGTTACTGATGAGATTAGTTCAACATTTGCAATAGAAGGCGATGGTTTCACTTGAAGGCTTGCTGGTATAAATCTCAAAATAGATGAAAGAGCTTGTGCATTTGTAGCGTTCAGGAGTAAAGATTCCTCAGTGGTTGCCGATCGAGTTGAGGTGGATTCAAGGTGGCTTTGCGAAGCTAGGAAGTAATAAAGAATTGATAGATTCCATAGAGTCACCTGGATGATCAGCCATTGTCTCAGAGACATCCTAGAGAGAAAGAGGCGAGATTGATAATGTTGTGATGATAAACGTACTCCTGCCTCAAAGACTGAGTGATTGGTAGGTCTGTCATCGCGATAAATGAATAACGCTACGCAGTGTGATAGTAGGAGGGACATAATAATCAATATCTGCCCAACTCACCCACAGTCACTCACACTCACACTCTCTCATTCTGTCGGCCTGTTTCTCTCTCTCTGTGTGTCTCTCTGTATCTCTCTCTCTCTCTCTCTCTATTGAAATTTCGTTGTATTTCTCTCTTTTTGCTCTCTCTCTCTCTCTCTCTCTCTCGCTCTCTCTCTTGCAATCTGATTATATTGATCTCCTTTTGCTCCTCTCTCTCTCTCTCTCTCTCTCTCTCTTTCTATCAAATTTCGTTGTATTTTTTGTCTATGTCATCTTCTATTCTCTCTCTACTTATCCATTAGTTATCCATTATTCCCCCTCTTCCTCTTCTCGTCGTTCTATATTGCCCTCTCCTCTGTCCCTGTCAGTCTGTATCTCTCTCTCTCTCTCTCTCTCTCGCAATCTGATTCTATTTATCTCTTTTTGCTCCCTCTCTCTCTCTCTCTTTCTATTGAAATTTCGTTGTATTTTGTCTATTTTACCTTCTATTCTCTCTCTACCGTTATCCACTATTACCCTCTCCCTCTCCTCATCTTTGAATTTTGCCCTCTCGTCTGTCTGTCTGTATCTCTATTATTTTATATCTTTCTTTCTCTCTCTATCTCTCTCTCTCTCTCTCTCTCTCTCTCTGTATGTCGCACCCTCTCTATTGCACACTCCCACACGCAGTGTGCGATTCCCCTCTCTCTCTCTCACTCTCCGGGCGAGAAAGTGTGGGACAAATACAAAGTGAGAAAGGATCACAGTCTTCCACCTTAATTCGCGTTAGCTCCGCCCATTTATTTTGTACACGATCGGAAGTGTGGGAATCATCAATTACGCCTTTCTTTTACGAGATATAAGGTCCAAATTTCGTTTTTACTTTTAAAATCCTTTATATTATCGTGTCAAGCTTTAATTTTGTGAATTCTTCCATGCAATCTTAATTCGCTGTTTCTCATTTCGTTGTTTTAAAGGATTTACCCTATATGTTGTAATGGGTTTAAGAAGATACTTGGCAAATAGTTTTAAAATGAAAGAATTGCAAAGGACGATGATTTAGCAGCATGCAAATTGGTCTAAATCTTAATTTGGGGTGGATTAAAAAAAATTAAAAAATGCTAAACAGCTATAACATGCAATAATCTTTAATATTAGTAGTTTCTCGACGTTTAATCCTGTAAATTTTATGAGAAAAAACAAAATATGCGTTTTTTTTGTTTATACTCATTTTTCATTCGTTGGGGGAAGTATGGGACAACACAACTGCCAACATTTTATTCAAAACAAGGAAATTCAGCTTGTACGATTCATAATCATGTGTGGAATGGTGATATAAATGTTTTGTAATGAAAATGTTGTGGCTTTTGGCCAGTAAGACGTTTATTCAACCCTAACCCTAACCATAACCCTAATGTACCTAACCCTAATCCTATGGCATATCACACAGCGATATATAATTATTACTAAAAAAGGAAGTGTGGGACGCCTAAAGAAGATGGTTCTTTAACAAATTCTTATGACAAATATTGCAGGAAAATGGTTTAATGTTATTATTAAAACTTCTACTTATAGTTTAATCTCTGATATCTTATTATTTAAGCCCAAAAGGGCTCATTTCAAACATAGTCTGAAGAGGTGTAAAAATGAACCTGATACGAAAATGCGGGACGCCCTCTTTCGAGGAATTGTATCCAGGGGCCCGTTCCTCGAAACAGTCGCGTGTTAATTCTATATATTTTATATCACACGTTTGAATGGGATGGTCAAGAAGTTATACTTATGACGGTTTCGAGGAACCGGCCCCAGCTTGCTGAGTTAAGCACTACGATTACAACAACAACAACAACAACACCATTTAAATGCCCTTGCTATGCATGGTCATAATATTACATCACAAACAGGCATCCCTTTAGAGGAAATCTGGTCCTCACTTTTGAATGGGTTTTTAGGTTTTTTTAATCAAACTTTCATCAATTCTTTCTCTGATTCGTTATTTCTTTATTTCTTCCTTCGATCATTTCATTTCATTTTTGTTTTGCATTCATTTTACACACGGACATATATGTTTGGGCTGTACTGCCTATATGCATCATGAAATTTTCTGACCAAGGGACCTACATCACACACAAACATCCTCACAAACGCACACACCCACACACAACCAAAAGCCGTGCATCTGACACGCCAACTCTTGTGTATCACAGGTTTAAGGATTTATTAAACATGCACTTTATATACCTTTGAGTACAGACAAACAATGTCAAAGTTACATGAGATAAAACTATACACAATCTCAAATATCAACGTAGTACAGAGTCAATGTGAAAAAACTTACACAATGACAAAACCCCTTAAATTGATGTCTAATTAATCCCTAGTATACAATTATGATAAATTTCAATATTCTATGTTTCATCTAGCTTAGTTTCAACAATTTTATAATGCTTTTAGAATAAAATTGAACTATTACACTCTCAATTGCTTTCGTTATTGAGTCTACACATCATTAACCCAAAAAAAAAATTGTTTTGTAATTTCTCCATGGTTTTCTCCATCATGTTTTTCTGATTTCAAATAAATATTCTGAATTTCAATTCTACTTCAAAATATAAATCTGATTTCACTCAGTCCAACTTAACTAAAAATTAAAGGTTTTGTTACCTACATCACATCATGCGTGACGGACCTGGGCGCTTTGCAAGTAGCCACCATTATTATTATTATGATCATGTATAATAATGTTATAACAAGCTGACCTAATATATAAAACTTTGGTAGACTAGTACCTCTAAATCTCGACCATTATTATAAACCTTCTTATTTCCTCTATATAACTGAGTTTCTTTCAATGTTTTACATTTTAAGAAAAAATGTACATTTTCATTGTTTACATTATGCTGTAAATCTTGTTTCAATTCAGCCGCTGGCCGCGACGAAACAATAATAAAACATCCAATTAAATTGAAGAAGCTTTAACGCCACAGTATACCAGACCAGTACCCAGAAATAGCTTCATCTCAGTCCTGAACTACTTATATTGTTCTCATCAACTTTCCCAGGATGCAACATTCCGATCTCTTAGTGTGTTGCAATATATGCCCACTTGAATGATTACAGATATATCCGCTACTCTTTACAACGTACATACCACTAATATGTTACCATGTAACAAAATGAGTACCGTTATTTCTCATCCCAACATTCTTGTTTTCTGACAAAAAAAAATCCTTAACAAATTTATTGAAATATATATTGTGGATCATTGTGTTAAAAGGCATATTTATCAAAGCTATCTCTTAACCATTGAACTATTGACCATTGGTCGCAAGCTTCCTGGTTCACTATCCCTCTAACTGTACTTATTTTCCCGTCCATGTTTACTGATATGGCATGTAATGGCAGCTTAGACTTCATTTGTCTTATTTATTACAGAAATGCAATATGCAAACTTGGTACACCTGTACTTGTGTACATCCCCGAAGCTTAAAAGTTCACTATTATGTCAAAACATATTAACTTTTATCAATGTATATTGGTTCATAAATCAACAAATTATTAACTGTTTCATGTAGATAATTATGTTTTATATATTTAAAAACATTTTCCCCACAATTTGTCTGCAAATAGTTAAGATCCGCCCCTGTAAATCCTCCAGACCTTCATATTCCCTAGTAATGTCACGAGCTGAAAAAATAAACATAACAATACACAATCGGATGCAACTTATCATAGCAAGCTGCTCTTGCTCACGATAGCATGAGATGCTTTTTATACAATACCAGCTGACAACCATTCAGATTATGCTGAAACTGTGCTTGAAGGCGATTTACTCAGCTCAAATCTATCAATCTTTTATACAGGATATAAACACATATACCTTGTCTTCATTTCAAGGTACTTTAAATATCTATTGGTCACTGGTGACTTAAATGAATGTCTTAGTTTTAGCACGATGACGTGATTTTTTACATTATTAACATGTGCGTAACCAAATTTAGCACCATAAAAACGCTTTGTTTCCTATTTAATAGGGAGGACCTGATCCACGAGAGCATATTTCAACAGACATGTGATTTATATAAATGCAAACAAGGTCAACTCTATCAAAAGCCTTAGCCCAAAGAAAATTACATCAACTTGTGTTGGTGAAGGGTGATTTGAAATCTTTGCTAATTCATAAAAAAAAAAAAATGGCTGCCTAAGTGGTACATGAACCCTTCTGTAACAAAAGAAATATAATAATGTGCTGAGAATCTGGAACTATTCTGTTTACTCTGGAGTGCTCTAGTAATCTCTGGTAGAAGACATCATGATGTGTAGGGAATGTAACATGTTGAACGATCCACCATACAGTCACCAAAGCCCTAAAGAGAGACAAAAACACACATATAAGTGACAGGTTATCCCATTAGAATGTATTCTGAAAGAATTAGATTATCCCTCAACATTCGGGTTACCCAAGATTCCATTGAATCAGATTCTGGTATATATGTTATGCAAACTTAATTCAGCCTCTGATATGCAGTTGCTGTAAAAGGATCCTAAGATTTCATGAAACCATTGTAAACAGTAAGCACAATAAACTAGAAATATCAGTTAAGTTGATTTATATCCCACACCAGCGTATTGCATTATTGAGATTTATTGTTTCAACAAATATATACTATTTGATGTTTCCATGGCAACACACTTTCTTACACATTTTCACATGCATTAGGCCAACATAATGTAAATGCCAATTTCAATTTGAATTGCAAAGAGAGACCAGAGGAAGGCGTTCCCTTGCAATTGCTTTCCTCCAATTAAATGAGTTTGGCATGATTTGATTTGTATGGTTGTTTAAAAGTCCTGACAAGCATATTCCAAATCATACATCAGGTTAAAAAAAATATCCAGTTAATCCCAGTTGAAATCCATTTGATCTCAACTAACTGATTCCAGTCAGTTAACTTTTTGTAGTTAGTTTCCTTATACAGTTGAAAATACCATTGGCTACTGATATATTCTACTGGTCTCAACTGGAAAACATTCAATGTAATTGGACTTGCTTCAAGTGGGAAATTTTATTTTCACTTGAAAGCAACATAACAAACTGAAACAAGTTAGATCCAATAGGAAACCGGATGTTAATTGAATTAGTTTAGCACCATTTGGGGATAGTTGTTCCAACTGGTACTTTTACTGGTTTCCACTGGTATTTGTATACTGGTCGTTACTGGTATCATGAAATATTGTTTGACTTCTTAACTAGAATAAACTGGAATCCACTGGTGCTATAACTGGCCAGTTGAAACCATTAAAAACATGTTAACATTTTAATTGGTATCAACTGGTTTCCACTATTTTTAAGACTTGGGATATATTAAGACAATAATCTTACCATCTCTCAGGCCCATGTTGCGAGCCTTGTCATAGAACTGTTGCCTTGACATTTTCTGCCTTGTAGTTGCCATTATTAGGGGGTAAGCTTCATCAGTCTGAACAAAATATACATTAATTGGTTTAATCAACAGTCAAACCAAAATGTCTGAATAATATGCAATTCTTGTCACTTCCCTTAAAGGTACTATGTCCCATTTGCAGGCCAAAAGAATGAAAAAGTTAAATTCCAACTGCATTTAAAAGATATTACTAATTTAGAACTTCCCTAAAAAAGGTGGGGCTTGAAAATGTCTTCAAGTGGGAAAATAATGACTATTAGTTGTCAAATCGACTTTAGGGCTATAAAGCCCAAAAGTAATAGTCTTGATTTTCAGACAATTGTACCGAATGGTCATACGCTTTATGCTGCGCAAAGATTCAATCAGTTTAATCTTGGCCATCACAAGAAGTGGGTTATTGATGTAGACAAATGCTCATGTACCCTTTACAACTCTTTTCATGTATGTTATTACCAAAGAAGAAAAAAGCCAGTCAGTCACTCAATAGTGTCTGACAGTGAAGTCTAGCAAGTAAACGGGTTTCCTTGCATAATTTGAATATGAGGACACTGCTAACGTTTACATTTCACAGATAGGACATACATGACATATTCATAATTCCTGCAAAGTTCTACAGAATTTGAGGTTGGCTGCAAAAAGGACATAGTACCTTTAAACCTCATAAAACTTTTTTAAAGGTCATTTGACAAGGACACAAAGTAAACACATCTTAATATCAAAGATAAACCATGTAGTGTAAATATTCAGATGTTATATCCTTTGAAATATTTTTACTATATTTACTCCCCAAAACGAGAGATAAGACAATATGCCTACATTATAACGAAATTCTCTTAATTCTTCCTAATAACACTTCCAGTTGACATGACATAATATTCCATAACATGCTAATGATACATTAGCAAACAGCTAACTGGCCAATATTTCATACATTATGAATTATTCATTTACTTGTGCTAAATACTTTTGGAAATAACTACAATACTCACTATGTCCCTGAATTTTGGATTTTTTGTTTTGAAGCATGTTCTGTTGAGCACAGCGCGGACGGTTCTTTCCATATCCTCAAGTTCAGAACTAGTCAGTCTAAAGCGAGATCTTGGCTGGTAAAAGCAATATTGAATAGTACAGTCAAGGCAAAGAAAATATAAATAATCACAAGAATGTCTTCAAGGAAGCATAGAATATTGCATCTGTGATAAACAGTGCAGACTTACAAACCACTAGCCACCTAACCAAGTCTAATATTACATTATCACTTAATAAACTTGCAAATGGGACAAAATGAAGAGAAGAAAACTAGAAATATTGCTAATGGTGATTAATACCCCAAATATGGCAACCATGTTTCTGCCATATTGCTCCAAACTTTGGAAGCAGTAAACAACTTTTTGTTCTTCAAATCAGCCATTACCATAGTCAATCATATTACCTGAAAGTCAACTTGAAGGCTCGAACAGTGTAAAAGTAGTCTGCTTCAGAAATGTTGCAGTGGACTGACAACTGCCCAAACCCTGATTATTCAAACTTTGTTGGGAAGGGTTATAAAAACTCATTCCCCCCAAAACAAAATTAAAAACCAAAAAATATTAAAAACAAAATGCTATTTTTGAATTTAGAAAGTTTGGGGTTAGCAGTTTACAAACCTTTCTGGTTTTATTTTGTAGGTGTTGGGTCAGGGGGGCTTGTTGTGACTGCACATTCTCTGCTGCCTCTGTATTGGGTGATTCCACACTCTCCGTTGCCTCTGTATTGTGCTGGGGTGATAATTGCCTCAAATTGTGCTGTTGTTGCTGATCGGCATAGTGCTGGTCTTCCTGTTATGCACATACATTAAAAATTCAAAAAAAATAATAATTTAGGCCAAATCTATCACAACAAAAGTGCTTTCAGTTTGCATTCAACAGACAAGTTCCCTAATGTTTTGAATTCATGTATTTTCTTTCTCTGCAAGTAGAGTACATGGTATACTTGTAGTTCCCTGCATGGGACATTATTTACAATGTCAAATTTGGGAGATATGCAATTAGCATGAATATGTCAGCTGTTGCAATGTTTGACGATCCCCAACAAGATTTTCAGTACATAGGGAGACATTTTTCATTAGGAGATCATGAATAAAGTATGTATACATTACTACAATTGGCCTTTGTTCATGAAAATTTGATAAGCAAATTCACATTGAACTCAATCAAACTCAAAGTTCGTCTTGGTATATAAATAATAGTGCACACAGAGCACTTTGTGGCAATCGACAAGCGAAATCACTGAGATCTTAATTAAGAAGGAATCAGCCATATTTTTAATGTAAGGAACATGGGTAATTAACAAATTATTACCTCTCCAACAAGCATGTCCCAGACTCGGTCTCTACATTCGATGTTCTGTGAGGTCTTATACCTCGCAGCATAGTAGTGATCAGCAGTTTCTATAGAATGGCACATGAAACTAGCGATTCTTTGCCGCTCCTCATTTGATAATTCATCTCGTGCCTGTAACAGAACACAAAACATCGTAGGGAATGAATGAAATGCTGTGAGAAGAATTAGGCATCAATCCACATGCATCTAGTATCAGTATGTGTTTCGGGGGCATAAACTTGATCAGAGACTTCAGTACACATTAAAAGAGGTGAAATTAGCTCTTTTCATTAGAAAAAACTAAAATCTGCCCCAATTAGAGCCTATACATGGAGGCGAATGCTTAATATTAAAAGTCAAGATCTAACAAGTTCATAAATTTATAAGCTCTGGTCGTTTTTCATTATGGTTGCATGGGACAAGCAAGAATAACTGGGTATATAAAATGAATTATCCTAAACTCCATACAAAATTACTGATAAAAATGAGAGGGATACAAAAAGAGAAACATTCTTTTAAAAGAAGTATAACAACGTCTTTAACTTACTGCTGTCACCACTGTCTTCCTGATAGCCCTTGATGAGATTTTGCCTGGCAGGCCAAAGTCCTTCCAAGACTCATTGAGTGCTGTACTGGGCTTGTTTACTCCCTTTCCCTTAGATGACAGGAAGAATGGTGCCTGCATGTTTACCACTGACTGAGAACCACCGGGAGAGAGATGCCTCACTTCATCGTACATTGTGAAATATTTCCACTGATCCTCCCGAATGATCACTTGTGCTTTGCCATAAACACGAGCTGTCTTGTGAACACCAACCTGCAGAAAAGTAGACTCTTCATTGAAATACCACCATAAACAATTTTGAATAAAATCTGGCTTTATAAACGTGTATCCTACAGTTTAATTATCTTGGGTTTATTGCAAGTTTAGATACTTCATTGATTCTGCCATGATTTCTTTCAACTCCTAGTATCTCTATGAATTAAGTAGCTTTTTCAGATCTACAAATACACATCTAATTGAAGGTAAAAAAGTACTAAAGAAGTAACATTTTTAAGGCATACCGGTAACTTCCTTTTCTTCTTTGAAGAATTAAGTTTTTCTCTTACCTTAATGACCCTTTTACCAGAGCAATTAGTAGCATTTGCTACTTCTTCACCAGTCATATTCGTAAGCACACAGCTCCTCGGAGCACCACTCAACATTGCCATCAACAGCAAGAAGTCTCGCAACATCTTTATTTGGTCCCATCTTGGTTCTTCTCCAGCTGCAAATCTTTCTGAAAATACGAACATAGTAATAAAAGCAATCTTTAATAAATGTTAAAGAATGTTTCAGTCAGTTCCTGCAATAAAACCACTCATAGCAATAGATCAGATATTATTTCAATCTATCTGTGCATGTACATGTATAAGCCTGTTAAAGAGCATTCCACCTCAGACTCCCTCTAAACTACATGTTAATTTGATATTTACACATACTTGGTAAACTTTCTTTATGTTGGATTAGATAAAATCATTTAAGTTCCACATTAGTATCCCTATCACCACACTTGAGATATTGTGATATGCAATTCATTCTCATTGTCTGTTATTAAATTCCTTTAGTCGCATGCAATTAAAAAAAAAAGAAGATTGATCAAACCTTCAAAGCTATCCGCGTGATGCTTCAATTCCGTATAGAACTTCCTCAGATGCTCTCTAGGAATAATCAACTCTGTAAATAGAAAATATAAGACTAATTGAACATATGTCATATGCAGGTAATACAGGAGTGTCATTTATCCATCTCAATAGTTCATACATGTTTATATCATGAAGGAATGGTGATAGCAAATTGTATTTGAAGTGGAATATTACACATGTATATTGCTCGTCTCAGTTTATATTTTGATTATTTGTGTCTATATATTTCCTATTTCTTTGTAAACGTTAGCGTATTTCAAGTGTGCAGGTTCATTATGGAACTTTCTTCTATAAAATATATTTCAAATGTTTCGTGTTGTCAGCATGAACATAAAATTGCTGTTACCATGGTAATATTCAACATATCACTAGTATAGTGGATACTCAAATACAGAATAGATTATTTTTTTTTGTATATTGAATATTTGGAAAAGAGGGATATAAGTACAAGTACTTGTTTCACAAAAAAGTTATTTGTTACTATCTTTTAGCTATTCATTTTTTATCATCTTGGTATTAATTTACCAAAATAATCCTTCCTGACTTTTTCCACCATGAATATATCGAACCTAATCTCACTTATTTGATACAGAGGTTCAAGGAAGGAATGAAGGAAGGAACTAAGTTCAATGCAGTCTTTAAAATGGTGAGATGCAGTATTTTAGTACTAACACACTTTAATACCGACAGTCAAGAGAAAAACTAAAAGAATGAGGAATATTAAAGAGTCTCACATGTATGACAGCTAAGGTGATGGAAATGAGTAAATACTGCAGCTACTATTTTGTGACATGAAAAGAAGCACTCATGCAAAGAAATGAAAAATTGAAACACACACACAAAAAAAATAAAAAAATATTAGTTTATATGTTGAACATAAACTGAAATCAACCATTTCCACAAAATGGGGGGAATTGGAAGAACGGAATGAAAAACAAAAACAAAATAACTTTTAACAAGAAGTCCGTGGACCATTTGTTCATTTGAGGAGATGAAATTAGGGGTCTGCCATGCCCTGACTTTTTTTTTTGGGGGGGGGGAGGGGAGTTACTGTACCCCATGATAACAAGGGGGGTATTTATGGCCCCATGGACAATTTATTTCCAGATTATTATTATATATATATATATTTTGGTGGGGGGGGGGGTCCTCCATGCCCCATTGTCAGATGGGTAACCCTTTTTAACAACTTAAGATCCCTGTCCATTTTGGCTAAAATCCAGTAAAAGCAATTATGAAAATGAATTTGGAAATGTCAAATTATGTACATTGAAACATTTCGGGGAGGGGGGGGGGGGGAGGGGCTGTCAAATGGGAACCCCATTTGAACAATGTAATACTTCCTTTCCTAATGATGGTTCTTGTCATATTTGGTTAAAATACAGCAAAATGTTTTTTAGAAGAAAATTTTGACCCTGGGACACATAGGGGGAAAGAGGCTGCCCCCAATCCCCCGGCAAATGGGTACTTCATTGTAACCAACTTAGGTCCGCCTTGCCTAAGGATGATCCCCATTAAGTTTGGTTTAAATGTGACCATACGTTTTTGAGAAGTCGAAAATGTAGAAGTTTACCGGGACGACAAAGACGGACTGACGGTGATCGAGCGATCACAATTATTCAGGTGAGCATTTTGCTCAGGTGAGAAAATTCAACAAAATGAAACAAACAATTGTCAAGACATGTTAACATTTCAAAAGAACTGGCAAGAAGCAAAAATATGACATGACCTTTTAAAAGCATTCAACAAATTCAAAAAAAATTTGCAAATAAATTTTAACTTTAAAAAAGAACTGGAAAGAAACAAACAAATGCAACGATTTAAAAACACATGAGATTAATTGGAAATCAACGAATTTCATTTAATGCCCTCAAGCAACCTTGAATAGTGTCTTTTAATTCCGCCTCTCTTTCTTTGATTCCAAGAGCAGTGTTCTTTGTAAGCTGAATCAGAAGTCCTTCCATTCGCTGGATTTCTCTTGGAGAAATTTTAAGTTGTTCTGCATCAGAATATTCTACTTTCAGCATCGCGATAAACTTGGAAAAGCTGGACAAATACTTGCTGACTGTTTTCGGTCTGAACTGTGCCTTCAGCTCTTCAAAAACCCTGGGATTATGGTAAAATTATTTGAAGGTTGGAGTTTTACTTTTGCCTGTATTCTCTTTAAAAAAAAATTACTTCTAGCAAAACAAATTCTAATACATTTAAAGAAACAATAGCAGAGGTGGATTTGATATCAAAAGCAGACAGTGAGATGTTCATTGATTGATCAAGGTGATAGGAAAACAGCAAGCTCCTCGATCTACCACTTTAATACCACATGTAGTCATTGAAAATTCTGCACTATTTCAAGTGCAAGTATCCAAAGAGAGAAATGGGGTAAGTTAAACTTAGAGTCATTAAAATTTATATTTTGGGTTCATTTGATTTTGAATAACGATTTTCAGAGTAAGTTTAAACCACACAATAATCTTTTAAGTAATGTACTCACATATTCTATTAACTCTGTGTCAAGTGCCAGGCAAGTTATTTTTAATAGCAACATTAGCTGGCAGTATTATTTTCTCTCAATGTTGGTGCAATGTTCAGCTGATGTACACATATTTAAACAATTCATTTAGGGGGAAAGTTACCTGTATATTGAGTCCTTATCGTTGAACAAGACATTGAGGCCACCTGCCATTTCAGACATCTTCCTCAGCTGTGTTACATGTTGTTCACTTGTTTTGTCCTTACAGCAAAACTTTGCAAACTTATGGAATCTGTCGAAAATGTCTGTCTGTGTGGCTTTAAAATGGAAGGTAAAATGTAAACATAATACTCATTAATTGTTGACTCCAAGCATCAAGATGGAAAATAATATTAAATCAATAAGCAAATTACCAAAGACATCCTTGTTGATGTGAGGGAAGGTAACACAACATAAGACCAATGGACTTAACAGAATAGACACAATTATTTTGCGACAACTCAACTTGATTTATTGACTTAAAACTATACATGTAGTACATGACTTTTATATGAAATCAGTGGTGACATTACAAACACTAGTAGACTTCAAAAGATTGTAAATAGAGTATTATACCTTTCTTTCCTCCAGCATCTAGCCGAGTACCCTTGTGCTTTCGTTTAAGATGATCTGTGAGCTTTGTGAGGCCCTTTGCCTGACACAGTGGGCAGTCCTTGCCATATCTCTTCTTTCCCCTTGAAGACTGTCTTTGAATAGGGACTCTAAATAAAGAAAATATCAAACATATAAATATAAATAACATCTCCCACTTCAATACAGAAAGTTAAAAACAATAAATGATCTCAAAGTTTGCAAACTCTTTTCTGTTCGATGTTTAATCATTTTATAATATAGGATGAACAACGAAAATACTACAAAGAAGTGTTATAATGAACTCAATGTTTATAATCAATAACAAATCTTATTCTTATTCTCATTCAACAAAATATTTTTCCAATGTTGCAGAGATATCTTGTAATGTACAAACCATGTTAATCATGATATACTTAATGATACATGCTTACTTTTTCCTGGCTTGGTATATGAAGCCCCATATTTCCTCTTCATTTAGGTTTTTGTGTTTTCTTCGGAGATGCTTTGCAAGCATTGCTGTTGGTGAGTTACATATTGGACACTGTCGTTCAATTCGACCTAGTGTGAATAACATGAAATATAACAAAAAATGTTTCATACCTACACACATACGTACGTATATATTCAAATTTTAGAGGTCAACCTCTTGGATATATACTGTAAAAGTTTTTTTTACAATGAGTTGCATCACATTCTTGCTTGAAATTCCAACGTTTATTATTTTAGAGACAAATCTTTGGCTCGATCTCCAAGCCTTTATCAAGCCGAATGACAACAATAAATCATCATTATTGTCTTCATTCGCCTTGAAAAAGATTTGGAGAGTGAGCTCAAAAATGTCTTTAAAATGATAAACATTGGAAATTGAAGCATGAATGTGATAAGTTTGTTTCTTTACAAATCATATTATATTATTTGAGATTAAAAAGTATGTGGCATCCTTCCTAGGAGGAAACAAAATAATTTTACACTGCCATAAATGTTAAATCATTTTTTATCCCTATAAGTGTTTCCTTCTTAAAGAATCTTTGATAATACATGTGAATAAAGAGCATTTCTTGAAATAATTATTTGCACAGGGCCTAAAACACACCAATATTTATAATGCAACTTTATTTGAAGTGTTCCAAAGGAACTTCTCAAAATCATAGCCGTTTTGATATTTGATTTTTGTAACTGTTTGGAATATAAAAACCTTTTGCATGAAAATAATGATTGGTTATATTTACCAGATTTTTTTTTATGTTCTTTGATTTCTTCATCTTCATCTTCATCTTCAGTTTCACCTTCATCTTCATCTTCAGTATCATCTTTGCTCAAGCTTGGCTCTCCACGTTTAGAAGATTCTAGAATGGAATGATAACAAGTAATCTCACTTTCATCAACCTACTGCTCTTCAGACAGAAAAAACATTTATTTTCATCTTGAACTGTTCAATACAATGATATAGCATAGCATATCATATAACAAGGATATAGAATTTGTATTGAACAGTTCAAAACTATAAATTGAGATCTTCAGTTATCTGTTTCACAGTCATTATAGTTTACAGCTCTGTTGTTTCTGAACTGCCATATGATAGCTCATGATAACCTCATTGAATTTCCTCATGTCCCCTTTTCATTTTCCTTCAGACATATAACTACAACTACAGTCCATCACACAAGTGTGTGTGCCTGCCATGTCCTGGTTTAGGAACATTATATCCTATTATTTTAAGTATTTGAAGTGTTCCAAAGGAACTTCTCAAAATCATGGCCGTGTCGATATTTTATTTCTGTAACTGTTTGGAATACAAAAACCTTTTGAATAACAATGATTGGTTATATTTACCAGATTTCTGTTGATGTTCTTTGATTTCTTCATCTTCATCTTCATCTTCAGTATCATCTTTGCTCAAGCTTGGCTCTCCACGTTTAGAAGATTCTAGAATGAAATGATAACAAGTAATCTTACTTTCATCAACCACTTGCTCTTTATACAGAATAACAAATTTGTTCATCTTAAAGTGTTCAATACAATGATAAAAAGGATATACAATTTGTAATGAACAGTTTAAAACTATAAATTGAGATCTTCAGTTATCTGTTTCACAGTCATTATAGTTTACAGCTCTGTTGTTTCTGAATTGCTTTCATCATCTGATAGCTCATGATAACCTCCTTGAATTTCCTTATGTCCCCTTCCCATTTTCCTTCAGATATATTTAACTGCAGTATATCACACACATTTGTAGGCCACAATGCATGCTTTGTATCATGTTCTGTTTAAAGCCCTGGTTTGTTGGTTTTTCCTGTCAAAATGAAGTTAAAATAAAGAGGTCCATGGAATTTACGCTCTCCTGAGGGGATAAATTTAGGGCCTGCCATGTCCTGATTCAGGGACATTAATCCTTGGAGAGGGGGAGAAGTTGGTGCATGATGATAACAAGGGGGGGGGGGGTACTTGCACCTTAAATATTTTAAACATGTATAATTACTACTACATGTTGGGATGGGGTCCTCCATTTGTCAGTAGAGTATCCATTAATAAAATTTGAGATTATCCATTATTCCCCCTTTTCACACGGATACTATCATTTTATCTTTCAGATTACATTTGCCAAAGGATTATTCTGTTAAGTTGGGATGAAATATAGTAATGTATTTTTGAGAAGAACAAAGTAAACAAATTATTTGAAGTGTTCCAAAGGAACTTCTCAAAATCATGGCTGTTTTTATATTTTATTTCTGTAACTGTTTGGAATACAAAAACCTTTTGAATAACAATGATTGGTTATATTTACCAGATTTCTGTTGATGTTCTTTGATTTGTTCATCTTCATCTTCAACTTCGTCTTCATCTTCAGTTTCATCTTTGCTCAAGCCTGGCTCTCCACGTTTAGAAGATTCTAGAATGAAATGATAACAAGTAATCTTACTTTCATGAACCTACTGCTCTTCAGACAAAATAACATGTTTGTTTCATCTTAAAGTGTTCAATACAATGATAACAAGGATATACAATTTGTAATGAACAGTTCAATACTATAAATTGAGATCTTCAGATATATGTTTCTCAGTCATTATAGTTTACAGCTCTGTTGTTTCTGAATTGCTTTCATCATCTGATAGCTCATGATAACCTCCTTAAATGTCCTCATGTCCCAGTCTCATTTTCCTCTCCAAGCCTTTATCAAGCCGAATGACGACAATAAATCATTATAATTAAAGCTATCATTATTGTCTTCATTCGACTTGATAAAGGCTTGAAGAGTGAGCCAAAAAATTGTCTTTAAAATGATAAACATTGGAAATTGAAGCATGAATGTGATATAGTTTGTTTCTTTACAAATCATATTATATTATTTGAGATTAAAAAGTATGTGGCATCCTTCCTAGGAGGAAACAAAATAATGTTACACTGCCATAAATGTTAAATCATTTTTTTTATCCCTATAAGTGTTTCCTTCTTAAAGAATCTTTGATAATACATGTGAATAAAGAGCATTTCTTGAAATAATTATTTGCACAGGGCCTAAAACACACCAATATTTATAATACAACTTTATTTGAAGTGTTCCAAAGGAACTTCTCAAAATCATAGCCGTTTTGATTTTTGTAACTGTTTGGAATATAAAAACCTTTTGCATGAAAATAATGATTGGTTATATTTACCAGATTTCTTTTGATGTTCTTTGATTTCTTCATCTTCATCTTCATCTTCAGTTTCATCTTCATCTTCATCTTCAGTATCATCTTTGCTCAAGCTTGGCTCTCCACGTTTAGAAGATTCTAGAATGGAATGATAACAAGTAATCTCACTTTCATCAACCTACTGCTCTTCAGACAGAAAAAACATTTCTTTTCATCTTGAACTGTTCAATACAATGATATAGCATAGCATATCATATAACAAGGATATAGAATTTGTATTGAACAGTTCAAAACTATAAATTGAGATCTTCAGTTATCTGTTTCACAGTCATTAAAGTTTACAGCTTTGTTGTTTCTGAACTGCCATCTGATAGCTCATGATAACCTCCTTAAATTTCCTCATGTCCCCTTTTCATTTTCCTTCAGACATATAACTACAGTCCATCACACAAGTGTGTGTGCTTGCCATGTCCTGATTCAGGGACATTAATCCTTGGGGAGGGGGAGAAGTTGGTCCATGATGATAACAAGGAGGGGGAGGGGGAGGTACACTGTCCCTTAAATATGTCAAAAATGTATAAATACTACTACATATTGGGATGGGGTCCTCCATGCCCACTTGTCAACAGAGTATCAACTTATAACAATTTGAGAGTATCTTTTATGCCCTCTTTTTACATGGATACTATCGTTTTAACTGTTTAGATTACACTTGCCCAAGGATGATCCCTGTTAAGTTGGGATGAAATATAGTAATGAATTTTTGAGAAGAACAAAGTAAACAAAATATGAAAATGATTATTCATGCAAGTGTTCTTGGACAGGAAAACTATATTTGTACACAATCATCACTGTGTTACCATTGGCTCTCCTGACAAAATAAAACAGAAACAAATAAAGAAAAATCACTACTCAACGATCAATACTTTATATAATTATTTATATTAAAGACAGTGAAATAACAATGAATAAAATAATTCTAATATACCATTATGCTACCAGTACAACTTACCTTTTATGGTTTCTTCATTCTTTTCTCCTTCCTCAGTCTCTGATCCCCCTTCCTTGTCACCACCCTCTGTTCCTCCTTCCTCTTCATTCTCATCTGTTCCTTCCATTTCATCATCCTCTGTTCCTTCCTCTTCTTCATCATCGTCTAGTTCCATTTCATCATCCTCTTCTTGCTCATCATTCTCATCTCTTTTTCGAAATTTTCTTGCCAGTTCTTTAAGAGAGCCTCCTTTTTTCAAATGAGGGTAGTATACATGGGGAGGGATGTTGAAGGCTAGCATTCTGGTAATATGGTGTGCATTGGCTTGCATCTGTGAAAAGGACAAAATCATCAATTACTTTTCTTGCCTGTGTTTACTGCTTGTTGTTAATGTATTTGTGCTACTCCATTCTAAATGCCTCTTTACTGTTCAAGTTGGAATTTTAGTGTGAAAATGTTAATGTGACTTATTTCACCAATAATGATATCTAATTTCACCAATAATTTCAATGACTTTAATCTACATGTTTACAGGAATTAGTTAATGGCAAATCCAGCAAAAAAAAAAAAAGGAGATGGAGAGATGAGCTGTTGAATTCACTTCTCCAAACATCTGAAGCACTCTCTGTGGAACTTTGTAATTTCATCAATCATATTTTTCATCCAATCTTTACTTATAAATATTTTCACAGAGTGTCTTGTCTACTGTACCTAGCTAGAGCCTAGACTCTGTCTAACCCGAAGCCGTCTACTGATACTTGATTAATACTTAAAAATTAAGCACATATTTCAATCATACTGTATCATCAAAAAGGTCATAGATGTAGACTAGATCTAGGCTAAATTATGCTTAGTAGATACGGTTTTCTGACTTTACGTGAAAGAGTTGTTGATTTACTCTGAAGTTAATTGAAAACAAAACAAAACAAAACCTGGGAACACTTTGAAAAATATTACATTTTTATCATGAATCATGGTGTCATTTTAAGTAGATCAAGGTCTAGACCTTTAAGTCTAACTAAGAACTCTATACCTCTAGATCTACAGTAGATTTCTACTTCCAAAGTACTAGATGTTTAGTCTATAATCTAGACCAGATTAGTTATTTCTTAAACCTAAAAAGGACGATCAATAATTCTAGATTTGGACTAGACAAAAATGTCCGTCTGGTATGGGATGTTTTAAAAGAATAAAATTGACATTTTTCCACAGTCATTAAAGCCAGACGTAGGTCGAGATGTAATTTCAGCGGAAGTTTTGGGGGTACCGTAACTCCATGAAGCTCCAACACCGCCGCCGCGGCGCCGGTGTTGGAGCTTCCTGGAGTTAGGGGTACGGTACCGCTGATCTGTAACTAGACGACTAGCCGCTATACCGGTGGTAACGCGTGCTAATTACGAGTAGTCTACGTAGAGTCCCTGTTAACTAGTTTTTAGAAATTATTTTTCACGGTTAGAGTTCACTATTAGTTTAACGTGAGATATGCGGTGTACTTACCGTAGAATCTATAGAAAAGTCCATGTCATCGCTCGATTCTTCCATCTTATTGCTTTGTTTTTGTGTCGCTAAACTCCTAGTATTAATTAGCTAATTAATGTAGAGTGTATGGGGCGCCGGTGTCCACATGCGTGCCTGTATATTAAACTTTATAAAGGCCCTTTTGAGGTAGTCTCCCGGCAAAATTATGGTTTTTAGTTGATTTTAGCACTTAGTTGTTGTTTTTGTCTTGATCGTCATTCCCTGTGACGACAACCAAGAAACCACAAATGTATTAATACAATTTTAAATGATAAATTGTGTTTTTTTGTGCAATTACAATACATTCCAGCTTTCCATAATCAAAAGACTGGTGACTATCATTTCTATGGAAGTTGCCCCAAACTTCTAGGAAGTGTGGGCCTTTTGGTCCACACTTCCGTAATTTTGAGAGGAAGTATGGACCAGTACATAAACGAATGGCGATGTCCCACACTTCGCTGAATGGGACCACACTTCTGTCCCATACTTCACTCACTCTGTCCCATACTACCAAATCCCTCTCTCTTTCTCTCTCTCTCTCTCTCTCTCTCTCTCTCACTCTCGCCCTCTCTCTCTCTCTCTCTCTCTCTTTATCACCCTTTTCACTTCCTCTCGAACCTTAACTCTCCTCCTCTTTAGTTATATCAATATATCTGTATCCCTCATACATGACTCCTGTCTAGTTATTTCGTAAAATTATATATCCTAATCGAATCTCACAATACTAAAATATCTACTTGTAACGCAGTCGTGGGACCTAATGTAGTCTATACAATTATATCTAAACCGATTTTCGTCAAATGAATTACTCGCCCCCTGTCAATAATTGTGTTTATATTGATAATCATTACTAGATGCATTGCACGTATATATATTATTTGTTGGTATGTACGGTACCAATCTGTGCATGCTTTAAAAAGGGTAATCAGCACATTGTTTAATAAGAATGCTACCATCTATTCTTATACATCCTCGACTGTGTCATATCCATAGATATGAACAATGGCCTGTTTTTAATTTGCAAAATGTTCATCTTTTCCCCTTGTTCTTGCTCTGTTGGTTTTCAAAGAGCTATGCAGCCTATCGCAAAGATCTGTATATATATAGGAAGATTCAAATTGTGTATGCAGATGTGTAAGTACTAAACACCGGGCTTATATCCTATTCTTAGGAGAAGTGTAGCTTATTTACACATCCAAATGATAACACTTAATTATTGTAAATCTCAAATGAATTTTGATGTTTACAATAATATTGCAAACTTAATTTTAATCAGGTTTTACTCTTGAAACAGGAATGCAAGCTATACAATAATAATAATAACAAACAAACAGAGATACAGACGGGAAACGAGATTAAAAACATAAAACACGATTATAGATCTATTCTAACATAAAGGCAACCTTCGATAATGTCATTGCCCTTCTACGATTTCTACGTCACCTATTTAAATGCGCGAGCATTGTAGAGACATAATGTAATCTGGCCATAATTTTTTGATGGAATGAACAATAGGGTATTGATATTGCTCTCGAGTTTTGTCGGGAGCAATTTTTGATATTGTGTTAAAAGAATTGATAATAGAAAAGGCGCAATCACAATTCATCTGTTATTGAGCTATAGAGGGAGGTAAACACAATGTCTGTTCACTAAGTCATGTCAGTATATTATACCTGGCACTTGAATTTGAAAAATATTGTGAGCGGATGACACATTTTTGTATCGTTCCATCCCCTCTTTCCCTCTTCTGACCCCTCTTCCCCCTCTCCCTTTCTCTCTCTCTCTCTCTCTCTCGTTCTCTGTCTCACTGTCACTCTGTCTGTCTCTCATTCTCTCTGTATGTCTCTCATTCTCTCTGTCTGTCTCTCTGTGTCTGTCTCTCTCTACTCTCTATTTTACTCTCCCCTTTATCTTGCTTTCTCTTTCTACCTTTCTAAACGTCCTCTCTCCTGTCTATGTTACCCTACATCCCTATTGTAAACGCAATCTGTGTTCATGCTCCTGTAATTTAAAGCTAAAATTTAAAGTCAGGAACTCAATTAAATTCACCCCAACTTTAAAAAAGAGGACGAAAGATGGAGTATCCTGCGAAGAGAGAGAGAAAAAAAGCATCCTTGCGGATGTGACTAAATCGTGGCAGCCTGAATTTTTTATTGAGTGTGTGTATTTCTGAATGTTTGATACGTTTATCATAATTATTATTGTTTTGTGAAGGATAGATTTCAAATGGTATTTGTGGTTGATTTTCTTCCCATGGTTACTGTAATAATTCAGTCTGGTAATAAGAACTAAACTATTTTTAGAGTGATGTGTCAAATACGTCAGTGGTCAAAGTTTTGAAGGGAAAGTTGTTATGAATAAAAATCAAGACAAGGGGTAGAATCAAGATGATCCGGATGAAGGATAAGGCTAGTCACGAATCAGGCCTCCCTATCTCAATTAACATTAGCAAACGTTTTTCTTTAATGTGTAATATTTTCCATCACTTCCCCATCCCCCTTCTCCCTCTCTCTCTCTCTCTCTCTCTCTTTCTCTCTCTCTGAGCAATGTTTAATTTCCAACTCTCTTTCAAGTCTTTATTAATTAAAATATTTTTTTCCTTCAAAATATGTTTCCCATTCTCTCTCTGGCACACACATACACACCCGCACAACAATCCGCCACCCACCCACCCACACACACTGTCTTACATTCACTCCTCTCTCCAACGTTTTCCCCTTACCACCCCTCTCTTACGCTATTTCACTCTTCTCCCACCCACACACACGCGCTCTCACGCACACGCACATATACGCCCACGCACATACACGCGCACACACACGCCCACACACTCTCTCTCTTTCGATTTCTGTCTATCTGCTTACCACATCCTCGTTTACTAATCATCTCCTTCCATTCCTCAAACGAGCCAACACTTCACACAGAAATAGGTGACACCCAACTACATTTAATTTGTTTTTAAAGTTGAAGTATTTATTTCTCTACTACAGACAAGAAGCTATCACTATGAAAATTATAACTTCGACGATAGGCAGCTATCGACGAATCCTGGTCTTTATTATCCTTTCGCATACAGGTGTTGTCATGGAAACCATAGGTTGATGGGTTTAGATGTTCTCTCCACCGGCGCTGCCTGTAGTATCAGACATAAAGAGAAGAGCGATTAAAGCGTGACTACCGTGGGATGATTAAATACAGATAAATGTGTATTAATAGCTACATTTATACTGCTCAAGACAGTATCCGGCCTCCAAGGGGATGCTAAATGTTCCTACAAAGTACTTCTAGAATTATAACACTGGCTTTATCCAAGCTCACCTTAGGCGCTGAAAACATTCAAGGAATAAATTCATATTAGGTACCCATCTACTACACCTGGGTGGAGACGGGCAAATGTAATGTAGATAGGTGTCTTGCCAAAGGACATTAGTGGCTCGGTGTACCATGTGATTCACATTCCGATGTCATATACCATGTGGAATAGAGCAAGACGATTCTTTATAGATAAAACTATAGTTATTAAAACAAACACATTCATTCTTCACCGATATCGTGGTATTATATCCCATTATAAGATGATGACGTGGATCCAAATCAAATGATTGATTGAGAGAAAACACGTGACCAGGCTTTTATTTTGCCTAACACGTCATTTTGATTATTACCGGTCATTACCAAATGTTAATGACCGGTCATTAGTCAAAACATGTTATAAAACATAATTTTCGAAAAAAGAAAGAAATATCTTATAAAACAAATAACACATATCGTTTTTTCGGGCATTAGTAAAATTACTCACACTCGGTACCTTCAAAACAGTGCATTCACCCTCGGCTGTCGTCTCGGGCGTGTTAGAATGTTTCAAAGGTACCTTGTGTGGGTAATTCTTACTAATGCCCTCACTGCTGTGTATTATTTGTATATTGTTTCTTACCAGCGCAGAAAGCGAACTTTCCGTTACGGCGAGAGCACCAGCAGGTCTGTGTCTCACTGAACTGGGACTCACAAACTGAAGAAGAAAAAAAAGGACAATTTTTACTCGAAGGTTACATTAAATCACAACAAAATAGAAGGAAATATATACCGTATATTCCCTAAATAGGATTGTACTATGATTGTGACTGAAGCATATATTCTTTAAAAAAAGTTTAATATAAAACTCTTAGAAAATGATAGTAATGTATAAATTGATTATCATCACCATTATTGTCATCATGATATATATTTAATAATGATAATGATAATAGCTCACATTAATAATGCGCCTAATACTTTGTTTCTAGGCGCAGCACATATTATTACCCCGGTCATCGGATCCAGGCTTACCCGCAACACAATGTATGCACATTTTCCACTCCCTGGGGAGCATTCCAGTCAGTCGCTATTTTACAAACCCCACTTGCCAATCCAACCACACTTCAACTTTCGCATCCTACCGGGTACCCATTTAACACCTGGGTGGAGAGTGGCAAATGTAGATCAATGTCTTGGCAAAGGACATTAGTGAGAAGATTCGTTAGTGGGAATATTTGGGAAGATTCATTAAATATTGCAAGGAAACTTGTTCAAATGACTGTCTGAAGTGATCTGTCCGGATGATGATGGGGTTATTGTAATACTAATAATAGTGCAGTTCTTGTATAGCGCATAAAACGTTATGAAATAACATCTCTATGCGCTTCCAAAGAGCTTTGGACTTTATTACCCTAGCTTTAGCTCCGGCAGCCTTATCAGCGCACAGTGTATTTCAAGGAATAATCCTACCAGGTACCCATTTACCTCACCTGGGTTGAGTGTGGCAAATGTAGATCAATGTATTGCCAAACAACATTAGTGCCGCGGCGGGACTCGAACCACGGACCTTGTGATCGACAGTCCGATGACGTATCCACTCGACCACAACACCTGTACATACGTAAGTAAGTGGGCAGAGGGGCTTAGCCGGGGGGTGATAAACCTTTCCAAGAAACTTACCCTTGTACTTCCTCATGCTCTGACCCCTCTTCTCAGCGAGAGCAAACTCTTGGACCATGGGGTCCCTCTTCATGAACTCCTCCTCGTTGAACTCGAGTGCCGAAGCGACCACGAGCAGGGCCATCAGAGCGATCAATACCTTGGACACCATTTTGATTCTGAGAAGAAAAACACATCGATATATGGAAATTAAGTGAAAAAGATAAATGATACAGATTTACATGCGTATATATATATATATTTCTCTAAGTGCAATATCGATTAGCTTTGACAATCATGCTGCTTCACAACCCTCGGCCCCTAGCCTTCTCTATTAACACCACTCCCAGTTCTTTCACGCATCTCTCTTCTAACAATTTAAAGCTGATCGGCGTTTGACAAATTTACGACTTCTTTCTCTCTTGATACGTTCGCACCATAGCTTACTTTGTTAGGTAATACGTGCAATGCGTGCAACATCTTTATTCGGAGGTAACTGTAATGTAAATGGCTGCCAACTATCATTCACAATTTTATTCTCTCCTGTAATCGGAACCAGACAAGGAGAACAATGCTTAAAGGGCAGCACGTCCTTTTTTGCCGTCAGGAGAAGCAAGCAGTTTGAGGAGAGATCGGATGGCGATCGGGCAAAACTAAGCCAGGCCTATTACCACACGACTCAAATTCAACAATGGTTAGCTTTGCTTTTCATAAATCTTTCAGGCTTATATTTTGCTAGATAATTTAGAAATAATAATTCTTGTATTTGCTCTTATTATACAAATAAAAATGTATGTGCCACAAACCGTTTTTTTTTTGACTCAGCAAAATCATTTTAACAAGAAAGTATCAGTACAGCTTGCAAACTGTGATGAGTATTCTCTTTACGTTAGATAGTCCTACGAATGTTTTCCATTAAATAAACGTCAAAGACATAATGGATATACTAGACATTTTCCTTAGATTATCTGCTTCTGAAAAGAAATATGTGGCACAATAAGCACAAAAAGAGTGAATAAACGTGTTTAAGTTACGTTAATTGAGATTATAGTACAACAAACGGTCTTTATAAGCAGTGGTCTTCCTGGTCACTGTTAGGACATTTGACTGAACTATTATTATCACGTCTTTTGAAAAAGATGTTGATATTATTTTGAATTATGCGCTTTTCACTATTTACAAAAGCTTTGTTGGAAAAGAAGTTAAATAGAAAAGAACAAAACAGAGTCTTCTTTATATTTTGTTTTACCTACTGAATTATCGTTTACAGATAAAAGAAAATATTCGAAAACCATGTACTGTATATCCCTCCAGAAATGGAGGCAAATGCAGACAATTTGACAATGATTATATTATTATTACGAGGAGATAAAGAAGACCAGATATGGTTATTTAAACAAGCAAATACTCACGAGTTTGTTGGATGGATGAGATGGTTATCTGAGATGAATGTTGCTGGTGAATTGAAGAATGGTGACATCTCCTTCAAGGATCCAGCCTTTTATAGAACCTCTTCCCGTGGTAACAATCTGATAAAGATATCATCATCATGATCATCACCATCATAACCATAATCATCATGTTGATTATTTTTATTTATTTATTTATTCATTTCCTCTCATAGGGTGGATGGCCCTTTCAGCACAGCTGATTTTCAAAGGGGTCCACATACATAAAAATAACAATAAATATACAGTGAATTATACAATAATATGTAAAACTTGCAAATGCAAGAAGTAAGGCAATGAATATGTACATGTATAGTTATAACAAATAAATATCTAACAAATTAATGTACAAGACAAACAAGCAATAAGACAGTTAATTGCAGATATACAACTAGAACGACAACAAGCATACGAGTAAAACTGTAAAACCGATAACATAACACAAAAAAACATCAGGTAAACATAAGAGAAAAACAAGAAGAAAAAAAACAAACAGGACACGAATAAGAGGATGGGTATAATATTTATCACGTTTAAAAGTATTTTTAAAAATAAAATTAAAAAAAATTATTAAAAATAAATAAATAAATATATATATATATATATGTAACATAACTAATAGAATATCAAATTGAAGGTAAAAATTGTAAAAAGGGCAAGATAATGTTCAGTCTATATGAGTTCATTCAAATCAATGGTGCGAACAAAGGTAGCCAGTGTGTTTGAGGTTCGCGTTTCAAAAGAGAGACAATTAAATAATTTGGAGCTATGATAAAAGAAACTTCTTCTCAAAAACTCGGTCTTAGGCTTTGGAAGCTGAATTTTATGATCGCTATTTCTTAAATTGTGTGGATTATGTCGTAATTCAACTCGTGAAGATAAGTAACTTGGAGTTAAGTCATGCATTATCTTGAATAACATGATTAAATTTCCTCTTGTCCATCTATCAACGATTGGGACTACCTTTGCTTGTTGGTAGATTTCTCGAGTTCTTTGCTCAAAAGGTGCCTTAATCATAATCCGTACAGCTCTATTCTGTAGAACACGTAGCTTATTTAAGACGACTTGAGTAGCATTATTCCAAATTATAGAGCAGTAATCAAAGTGTGTTTGAATAATACTAAAGTATAGCATTCTAGCAGTACACAAGTCAACAATAGGTCTGACTTTACGAAAGAGAAATAAGCCTCGGACAACTTTTTTGCGTACATGGTCTATGTGCAGTTTCCAATTCAAACGTCATAGCATCTCCGAGATTTCTTATTGAACGCGATTGACCAATAAAATCGGTTTATAATTGAGTGTGGAAGTAAGGTCTTACATAGATTGACATGATTTGATTTTCATTGAAGCGAGACGAAAGATGCGTCAACAAACCGAATTCACCCTTGAAAAGTAAACTTTGAGGAAGTTGAAAAAAAGATTTAGATCATTGATTTTGTTGGCCAGATTATGACCAAGTCATGAAGACTTTGACTTACCCCAGATTGTATGGATGAGCGACACAGATGACCTTTGTATAAATTGGATGTTTTATACGTTTTGGGGAATAAGATCTGAACGAATTATAGTCATGACAAACTGGGCAAAATATCATAATTGGTGTAGTTAAAAAGTTTTAACGTTAATGTTGCTGTTACTTATGGTGATCAATCTAGTCTTTTTGTCTAATACCAAATTCGATTTAGTATATAATACCGAGTGAAGTTTGTTTAGCACAATAGGGAACATTTTTGTTACTCTACGGGATTACAAAGGAGGTAAAAAGAGCCTTCCTGACATAGCAGCAATGGGCAAACTTAAAAAATAGATGTATTGTCCCTGTACTGAGGGTGTTGGCTCTTTCTCCTTGTCTGGGAGGACAAGCCCTGTCAATATACCTACAGGAAAAGAGTAGGCTGGGACTGTAGTGTGATTTCAAGAGAGGAAAACATCTTCAAGAAATGTCAAAATAATGCTGGGAAATAAAAATAAAAATAATACAACTTTTAAAATCAATTTGGCACAATCTCTAAATTGTAAAGTTGGTCATAACCTAGGATTATCGACTTATAGCCACACTGTACTACTTGTAGCTACTTGCTCCCTCTATATAGAAAAAAATCCCCAATCGGCCCATGGTCCTCTTTTTCTTATGCTAATTGAGAGTTGAGTCATTGAGATATCCACCTGTCAGTGACTTCGCTGGGTGGTCTAATTCCTTCCGGCTGAACTAGTACAGCAGACCATTGAATTAAAAACATACTCATTACAAATCAAAATCACAACTTTTATACAAATACTTATATAAAGCTTTGGAAGCAAAGCGTTCATCATCATATAAAATAGAGGTAAAAGATCATGCAAATAATTGACTGAAAATTAGTTGATGTATCATTAAAATGCAGTATAAAAGACAAATGAATATAAATTAATTATTCCAAGATACGAAATTAATGGTGAATCAAAGTGTAATGTTGGATTTACTTAGAACATGAAAAGGAAAAGAAGGAAAACAAAAAGGTTAAGTGTTGACATGGAGTTGTCGCATTCTGCATGCATATACAAACATGATAACTATTTGTATAACAGTGCCCCTAAATTAGGTGATTAATATATTGTGCCTAGTCAAATGGCAATAGATCGCAGCCGACAAGTGGAGAGAGATCTACTTTTTCATGTACATAATTTTAATATTCATTCATTATCCTGATTATTATTATGTGTTTGTTCAATGGTGCGATATCTCTAATGATGCATGGCTTCCATACATGAGTGGTCGCGTGTGTTATATTTTATCTAAGCCTTTATATATGACGGAGTTTGTATGTCGTCAATGCAATTACTAATCATGCAAATTAAGAAAGTGAAAATGAAAGGGCAAGGATAAAGAGAGAGAGATAGAGAGAGAGAGAGAGAGATATGGAGGGAGAGAGAGAGAGAGAGAGAGAGATAGAGAGAGAGAGGGGAAGAGAAGAGAGGGATATAAAGAGAAAGAGAGGTAGGTTGATGTATAGATAAATATAGGGCAGAGAAAGAGAGAGAGAGAGAAAGAAAGAGAAAAAGAGAGATAACACATCTACCTCTGCATCAATCTTTCTCCCCTCTGTCTAGATATCTTTCACTATAGTTTTATCCTTTTCCAGCTCTTTTTCTACTTTATCTCTCACCTCCGTTTGTAAATCAATACTTTCACTACCGATTCCCTCCTTCTTTTTGTTTTATATCTCCAATTTTCCCTGTATCTCTCCTTTTTTCTTGGAAAAAGGCTTACCTCTGTACCTTTTTAATAAAAAAAAATGGTTCTTCTCTTTTTAGTTCCCCTCTCTCTCTTCCCTCGGTAGTAAATGAAGTACCATTGTATCATTCTCTTGTCCTGCCCCCTCTTACTGTCTCTCCCATTCTCTTTCCTTGGAATAATAAATATATTTATCCTGTATCACTGACATGTACTGTCTACCTTTCTCCCCTCCTCGCTTCTATCTGTCAGTATGGCCTACATAATTATAAACACCTGTATGAACACCTGTGCATGTGTCTGTACATCTATCCCTGTATCAGTGTATCACTTTCTCTCAACCCCCCTCCCATTTCTCTTTCTCAATATCTCATCTTTCTGTCATGTCAATGCATCTCACTTTATCTAGTTCCACCCTCTCTTTCTGTAAACTCCATTCTTCTTGTATCCCCTTCTCTCTCTCCATCTTTCTGTAAACTCCATTCTTCTTTTATCCCCGTCTCTTTCTTCATCTTTCTCTAAAGTTCTTTCTTCTTCTTCTCCTCTCTCCATCTCTATCCTTTATTCTTCTTCCTCCTTCTCTCTTTATCTATCTCATTAGTCCAATCTTCTTCTTACGCCTCTATTTCTCCATGTCTCCCGCTCTCTCTTTCTTATCTCCATTCATCTACTCTTTCTTCCAGTGCAAGTAAAGTCCTTCGAGTAGAGAACGTTCGTACTTCCAGTGTGCAATAATGAAAACTAGTATACCATGCTGCATTGTGTGACCCTCAACAACCCTTCTTCTCCTTCTCTCTCTCTGTCTATATATCTCTTTTTCTCTCTCTGTCTATATCTCTCCTTCTCTCTCCCTGTCTATATCTCTCCTTTTCTCTCTCTGTCTATATCTCTCCTTCTCTCTCTCTCTGTCTATATCTCTCCTTTTCTCTCTCTGTCTATATCTCTCCTTCTCTCTCTCTGTCTATATCTCTCCTTCTCTCTCTCTGTCTATACCTCTCCTTCTCTCTGTGTGTCTATATCTCTCCTTCTCTCTGTGTCTATATCTCTCCTTCTCTCTATCTCTGTCTATATCTCTCCTTCTCTCTCTCTGTCTATATCTCTCCTTCTCTCTGTGTGTCTATGTCTCCATTCATTCATCTACTCTTTCTTCCAGTGCAAGTACAGTCCTCTGTCTATATCTCTCCTTCTCTCTGTGTGTCTATGTCTCCATTCATTCATCTACCCTTTCTTCCAGTGCAAGTACAGTCCTCTGTGTGTCTATATCTCTCCTTCTCTCTGTGTGTCTATGTCTCCATTCATTCATCTACCCTTTCTTCCAGTGCAAGTACAGTCCTCTGTGTGTCTATATCTCTCCTTCTCTCTGTGTGTCTATGTCTCCATTCATTCATCTACCCTTTCTTCCAGTGCAAGTACAGTCCTATGTGTGTCTATATCTCTCCTTCTCTCTGTGTGTCTATGTCTCCATTCATTCATCTACCCTTTCTTCCAGTGCAAGTACAGTCCTCTGTGTGTCTATATCTCTCCTTCTCTCTGTGCGTCTATGTCTCCATTCATTCATCTACCCTTTCTTCCAGTGCAAGTACAGTCCTCTGTGTGTCTATATCTCTCCTTCTCTCTGTGTGTCTATGTCTCCATTCATTCATCTACCCTTTCTTCCAGTGCAAGTACAGTCCTCTGTGTGTCTATATCTCTCCTTCTCTCTGTGTATATATCTATCCTTCTCTCTGTGTGTCTATGTCTCCATTCATTCATCTACCCTTTCTTCCAGTGCAAGTACAGTCCTCTGTGTGTCTATATCTCTCCTTCTCTCTCTCTCTGTCTATATCTCTCCTTCTCTCTCTCTGTCTATATCTCTCCTTCTCTCTCTCTGTCTATATCTCTCCTTCTCTCTGTGTGTCTATGTCTCCATTCATTCATCTACTCTTTCTTCCAGTGCAAGTACAGTCCTCTGTGTGTCTATATCTCTCCTTCTCTCTGTGTGTCTATGTCTCCATTCATTCATCTACCCTTTCTTCCAGTGCAAGTACAGTCCTCTGTGTGTCTATATCTCTCCTTCTCTCTCTCTCTGTCTATATCTCTCCTTCTCTCTCTCTGTCTATATCTCTCCTTCTCTCTCTCTGTCTATATCTCTCCTTCTCTCTGTGTGTCTATGTCTCCATTCATTCATCTACTCTTTCTTCCAGTGCAAGTACAGTCCTCTGTGTGTCTATATCTCTCCTTCTCTCTGTGTATCCTTCTCTCTCCCTGTCTATATCTCTCCTTCTCTCTCTCTGTCTATATCTCTCCTTCTCTCTCCCTCTCTCTGTGTATATAACTATCCTTCTCTCTATCTCTGTCTATATCTCTCCTTCTCTCTCTCTCTCTCTCTGTCTATATCTCTCCTTCTCTCTCTCTGTCTATATCTCCCCTTCTCTCTCTCTCTCTATATAAACCTCTCCTTTTCTCTCTCTCTCTCTCTCTCTCTCTTCTACATGAATCCATTTATATGTATGACAGGCTGCTCTATTCTCTGCTTCTACACGATTCCCCATCTGATGTCCTCTTCCTCTAGTATCCAATATTACCACCAAAAAGCAGATGATAATCTATCTAATTACATCTCATATAATATCTTTATTGTTGTATTATAATTAAGAAACTCACTTGAATGAGAACATGGACATGTAATAATATAATCAGAAACACAAAGAAAGAAACAACATATTGCCAGTACACTGGTTTACCAACATATTCAAATTGTATGCATGCTGTTCAAAGAAAAGTTGTTTATGACAACCAGTAAGCTTGCCCGACATGGCAACAAATAATGTATGCAGACTGTATTCCAAGCATTGTTGTTCACCATTAATAACAGGTTAATGGTCTAACTCATTACTAGGTCCCCAGGAAAGAAGCATCGTCAATTTGAATATGTTAGTAATAAAACTGGTCTATTGTTAGCAACAGCAGCTCATCACATAGCCTAGCACATGGGGTATAGAATGTGCACCCATACAAGGGATCTCTTACACAGTATGCAGATGCAATAGGATGAGACAATGTAATACAGAGTCAATAGGAGCATCAGGAGAGTTGAACAAAAACTGGAACAACATTTTAACATTTTCTCTAAGAGTGATGTAAATTCTATTCATATTTTAATGTTAAATCATAACTAAAAATATATCAAAAAAGGGTCTTCTTCCATCCAAGGGGAAAATGATGAAGAAATATTTTTACTCTTGTTCCATTTATCTCATTTTACATTAGGCCTAAAAAAAAAGATGTTGTATTGCCCTTTGCGACCGACCCCAAAACCTTGAAATCTACGGTCATTTATTAATTTTATTGTTTTTTAGAGAAAAAAAATCTTAAAGTATTCAAAACTGAGATATATGAGCCACTAGAGGGAGAATTTTTTTTTTTTTTTTTTAAACGAAGAAGATTTCCGACCGACCGACCCATGTTTTGGTACCTAAGGGGCAATACAACATCTCTTTTTAACCCTATTTAGCCCGGGGGGGGGGGGGGGGGGGGGGGGGGGCTTGAGAAGCCCCCCCTCAACATTTTTTGGGATAATTTTTTAATGCACGAAAATCTTGCACTGAAATTTTGTGACTTTTTTCTTTTAAGTCTTGCGCAACTTTTGAAAGAAATTTTTCGAAAATCGGACCTACCATTACAAAGTCACGTGTCCTTTTGTCTTCGCATGTCAGCCCGAAAATCGCTCATTTTTGTGATTTGTGTACAAAACATATGGAAATCTCATTTTTCAAATAAAGAGGTAAAACATTGGTTATTTGGTCTTGTTTAGATTTTAGGTGTTTATTTTGGGGTCAAAATAGTTGAATTATAGTTAGAAATGAAATAAAACAACAAAAACAATAAAATACATAAGTTAAAAAAACAAAGAAATACATAAGAAATTATCAAAACAATAGATAACATAAGGAATAACCCTGGTTTTTCAAATTTTTGTGTTGTATTATTATTTCAAATGGTCTAACAAATATATGTAGTGAGAAAGAATGCTTAAATATGAATAATGTCTGATTTATGGGCAAAAATGTGAATTTAATGACCTTATTTGCATAAATTACCATATGCAAATGAATGAATTTTTCAAAAAAATTGAAATTACCATAGTATTTTATACACTTCACTTGACATGTATGCAAATTTTCGCGGCGATCGGGCGTTTCACGGCCGAGATCATAGAGAGGGGCCTTAGAAGCCCCCCTCCCCCCAGGGCTATGCAGTTTCAAAATAGCCCGGGCTAAATAGGGTTAAGGCTTTATATATATATCACGATGCATTTAGTTTATTGACGGTCTTGAAGAACATGTTAATCAATGTTACAAACAAAAATGAGCATGTCACTGAGACTGCATGGCGGGCAGAAGTCCACATACTGCCAATGAATGTGATCCATTACTTTTTGTTTCTTTACTCTTTGCACATGCAAACAAACAATCTACTGCAATAATAACAAATTCAGAATTACTTTAAAGGCACACTGTCCTACTTGTAGCTACTTGCTCCCTCTATATAGAAAACTTCCCAAATCGGTGCCTGTTGGTCCCCCATGATCCTCTTTTTCTTATGTTAAATGAGAGCTGAGTTAATGAGATAGCCACCTGTCACAGTGACCTCGTTGGCTTGCTGTGTGGTCTAATCCCTTCTAGCTGCAGTAGTAACGCCTACCTTTAAGCCTGCTCCTCTCAAACTAGTCTCAATAATTTTGTCCAAGCTTCTATACACATACATGGATATCCAAATACAACCAATAACTGGCCAGACCAGCGCAACAGGATAATTGGGAATTGGGTCAACTTCATGTTTGTCCATGACCGACAGAGTGTTAATGAAGAACATAGTCTAATTGATGTTTTGACAAATGTTTTTTAGAAGTAATCCTTTAGAAAATCTGACAGGATGGAAATGCTCAGTTGAGTTCTGGGCCCTGTTTCATAAAACATGTTATCGATAACAAGTTCCAATACCTGTTACAAGCTACTGAAATCGTGGCATTTGATTAGCTGAGAGCAAATTTGTCATAGAAATTTAGCATTTGTAATTGATAATAAGTTTTGAGAAACAGGGTCGTGAAGGGCTTGAATCAGTGTAAAAGTACATGTAAATGGGTCAACACACTTCCTGCACTCAGCGTAAAAAAGTGAAGGTTGGAGTGGCCTTTGAAACTGTTGACTGGTTACTCATTGAGGGTCAAAGGTCATGGTTGACTCTATCCTTGCTTTCACTCTACTACATGCCTGATAGGCTCTCAGTGTCACGAGTCTACGGCAGGCAATGCACCAGTAGTGACCTGGAGAGGGAGACAAACAGGGTATTTTTACAGTGACAGCATATTATATTAATTAATTAATTTCATGCTTCGTTATCTATAATTTCAATTTAAATTGTAAACATGTATGTCTATAACTTGTAATATATGAATAAAATCTTGCACCATAATTTTGTATCATTATTAAAGAATGAATTATAATGTTGTTCTACCTAGTTACTGTTGTACTATTTTAGTTAAGATCTGGTCAGAATGTCTGTTTGAGGATAGTTCAATAGTATATAATTTATTAAGCTTTCACATAATACAATGTAAAGCGCATAAAGACATACCTTGTATAATGCGCTATAGAAATATAATTTATTATTATTATTATTATTATAGCCACATGCACATAGCTATTACATAATACATGTCTTGTCTACCCATTCTCTTCCGTAAGAGGCCCTTTAAAATTAAATACCCATATCGAACAAAACAGCAATTTTAGCAAGTTGCTCATAGTTCACACTGGTCTCTTTTGATCTCTTTTCACTAGCCTCTTGTATTTAGATCCATATACATAAACATTAGATTGCTTTACATATATTTTATATCAGCATAGGTGTTCTTGTCTGATAATGGCATAACGGTTCCGCACAGCAACATAATCATATTCTGACAAAGTTGTTAGCAACTTAAACCCCCTCAAACAATACAAAATTAATGAATAATCTATTACAAAAGATGGATTTTAACATGAAGCTCATAACACAATATCAGAATATGGCTTCACCAACTTGATTATTTGCCCTTTGTTGCTTTTCAACTAGTATTTTCATGAAAGTTTTTAAGCTTGTAAGGAAAATAAAGAAATCTATATCACTTACTGGTGTCTTAGCTCTGTCCTGTATTAAATTCCAGGTATGGTAGTGGCACTGTGCACAAAACAAAAGAAAAATATTATAACATACATAGGTAGAAAACAAAAATGTATACAAAGATAGAATTACTCTCTTCATAAAGTACTTTCCTTGGGTCCAATGTGTAATGCAACATTATATTTCTTACTTCATCTTTCCTTGTGAAAGTTGAGTATTGTGCATTTCTTCAGCAATTCAAACTTTGCACTTTTTCATCTCCTTTCATCACAGCCAAACAAAACAATTTGGATAGTGAAATTTAAAGCAGCAAAGATGAGTAAAGCATCTCCCACGTGGTGAGGAGAGGATTGTGGCCATGTTAAACACAGAGTAGTTGCACACAAGTCATAGTTATAAATAAATATAGTTTTCTAGACAACTATAAGAAATTTTGGAAATACTATTTGCGTATGTGTAGGTAATTTGTAGTAATTTGTAGGTAAATGTAGGTAATTTGGAAAAAAACTGTAAAAACCCATTCAGACAAATGCTGGATGTGTTCATGAAAGTTATGTAATCATTATTCTTTTATACATCGGCAGCACATTAGAAGTATTCTATTCAAAAGGAATAATGAAAAATATCTCCATCATTTTGGCAGTGAATATAGTAACATGCTCAAAGTGGGACGTCTCTATGTATGAAATATATGTGGATATTTAGGGGTTCTTTGTACAAGTGCTTTCTCAGAAGTGGCTTTTTCACTTAACTCCATGAAATCATCATGATAATCACAATGTACTTGTGGATCACAATAGATGTATATTTTTAATGGCAGATAAAGTGAATAAATGATCAGACTTACAGGGAAATCACCTGGAAGAGCCACACCCTGGAATCTGGTTAATTGGTTCTGAACAAAGGAGAAGAGAAGAGAATCATACGTGATAAAATAATCATAAAGGCATTGATAACAACGTTAAATCTGAGATGCATGGCCCTACATGGTATCTGTGTCTGTGATATGCTGTAATATTGAAGCCCTAAACAATTGCGAATCAAAATGATCATGAAGTGCCTCACAAAAAGGAAAAATCTTTGATTGACCGATTTTACCATATTCATTTTCCCGAATTGACTGTAGTGGTATAAGAAACGTTAGGAAAACAGTTTTTGAAATTTTGAGCTAAATCCAGGATGTTGTTTCAGAATCTGATACAAAGATACCCTATCCCTTTAAATTGATGATGATATTGATAATGACTGCAATGATGCTAATGCCGACGGTGATGACCTCATATTGGTCTTGTCTTTTCGTTGTTGCCCACAATCAAAGGAGTTGAAAGCCATTTTCAGAAGAACAAACAAACATTTATTGCAAGAACATCAGTGATCTTCCTTATAAACATCTTGCAGCAATAATTTTGAAGGTATTAGCCCTTACCTACAAAAGTTTGAAATAAAAATAATGCAAAAATTGAGTTACAAGGTTCCATCACCCCAATGACATTACAACAGTTTATATAACTTGTTTTAGGAAACCTATTAATCTCCTTAAATTGACATATCAACATGGGAATGAATTATTTCTGTGATTTTTAATCTGAGAGTCTTAAAATCAACTTACCCCTGGCTTGAGATGATCTTCTATCTGATGAACCTGGAATGAGAAAAGGAAAAGATCTATTGAAACCTTTTCGCATTACTTTGATTTGCCCTAATAACACTTTTACTAGATTTGCAATAGGCCATTTTCATAATGTAACCAAATGTAATGCAAATGAGTGTTTGTGAAGTGCTTCAATACAATTATTTCATTCACCTGTTAGGAATAATAGTATTACAATAGTCAGAATGCAACTGCATATATTAAGTGTTGTTAGGTAGGTCAAGCTATAATGTTTGTCCAACCTGGCAACAACCAATGTATGCAGGTTGGATTCCGTCTATTGAAATAATATTATTCTTATCAGGTGAATGAAATAATTTGTATTGTAATTGAGACACTTCACAAAGACTTCTGCATTAAAATTTGGTTACATTACAAAAATGGCCTATTCCTCTTAGATGTATTTGTTTATGTTCATATGTTTTTACATTGCATATTGCTGATGTTATTAGGTCCATACAAACACATCACTGAATTTTAAAATGAAATGTAACATAATCCATAAACTTAATCACTGTCTTGTAATGGCTAAAGTTTTACTTTATTACAGCATCCTAATGGTGCTTACTAAAAACTGTAAACTGGGGAGGTGCATCTAAGCAATAGCCTGAGAGGTTATGGTCCCGTCAAATAAATTCAATCGAAAGGAAATATGCTCTTTGTTAATGGCCCAGCAGTAGTTAGGACATTTCTACTGGCATGCAATATCCAAACATTCACCAAATGAATGTCCAGTTCATGTATAGGGTTACTCACTACCCATAAGACCAAAATTAAAGATACATAGTAGTGGAATTTGACACCATTTGGCTGTTTATAACGGGTGTTGTTAATCACCAGGATTAGCCTTCAGTTTTTTATAACCAACAGGACTTATGTAATGCTCTGCATTTTCCACCAATCGCCCCAATAAAAAGAGTCATTATCTATCTTACGTTTTAATACCTTCTTGACGCTGGGTTTGCTGTGTGCAAGACTTATACACCCATTAATGGTATTTCCACCAGGTCTGGTGTCAGTGAATTATGACCTACTACAGATGGAAACTGACGACCATCTCCCTTTAACTTACACATGTGAAGGAATATCTGTGCGGAACCATGAAGCCTGAGTTGGCGACCAAAGGTCCTGGATTAGTGTCAATGAACTGGCCTAATCTGAAGAGGACTAAACGGTCTGCATCCGTCGAGTTCAGCTCAGAAACCTTGTACCTGGTGGCAATGATATATACAATATATAAATTTCCATTCAATGTCTGTATACAGTATTATTGAAAGTGGTGACTCACAAATTGTTTATAAAATACAACTTTGGTAATGTCAATGAACAAAACAAATTTGAAAATATTAACATGCCACTGTGTTACAAACATGAAAAGTGGTTCTAGCATAGATTCTTTCAGAGTTTCATACTTATTCAGTGTAACAGGATAAAGTTGGAAAACCTAAGTAGATTCATAACTTCAAGCAACTTCAAGATTTACAAAATTTTACAAGAGCACTGCAAGTAGAATCTCACCCATTTTGATAAAGTCCCTTCACATTTGCATTAACTCATCAAAGCACTTTCATGTGCATTATTACCATTGATTCATATCAAAATTCAAATCTTACTGCATACATTACAATACAATCAGAAATGAACTCACTCGTTATCTTGGAAGATCTCCATGGCGACACTCGGTCTGACCTCTAACCTTTCAAAGGGAAGTTTCTTCTCTGCTAACTCATAGGATAACCTACTCAGACTGGTGAGCTCTTCTTGGGATGGTTCCCACTCGAAAGGTAGACTGACATCATAGGCAAAGCAGCCCTGAGAAACTAGTACAGTCAAAGGATAAAAGAGATAAATCATTTCATGCCTACTCAGACTGGTGAGCTCTTCTTGGGATGGTTCCCATTGAAAAGGTAGATTAACATCATAGGCAAAGCATCCCTGAGAAACTAGTACAGTCAAAGGAAAAGAGAAGTAAATCATTTCATGCCTACTCAGACTGGTGAGCTCTTCTTGGGATGGTTCCCATTGAAAAGGTAGACTGATATCATAGGCAAAGCACCCCTGAGAAACTAGTACAGTCAAAGGAAAAGAGAAGTAAATCATTTCATGCCTACTCAGACTGGTGAGCCCTTCTTGGGATGGTTCCCATTGAAAAGGTAGATTAACATCATAGGCAAAGCACCCCTGAGAAACTAGTACAGTCAAAGGAAAAGAGAGGTAAATCATTTCATGCCTACTTAGACTGGTGAGCTCTTCTTGGGATGGTTCCCACTCGAAAGGTAGACTGATATCATAGGCAAAGCACCCCTGAAAAACTAGTACAGTCAAAGTAAAAGAGAGGTAATCATTTCATGGAACTGCATCCATTGGAAAGCTAGACTGATATCAAAGGCAAAACACCACAGTGAATTTAGTACAGTCAAAATGGGAAGTAATCATTTCCTTAAATGTTTCCCTATGGAAATGTAGATTAATATTAACGTCCGCGTTGCTTGTGGTTCACAGTCCAGAGACTTATCCACTAGACCACAACACCTCTATTCTAGCCATGCATTGCTAGCTCACTCTTTGTCACTTGAAAATGTTGGGGCCTTCAGCAACTCACAAACATTTCAAAATTAAATCCTCTCATGAGAATAAAAGCTTAGAGACTACATCCAAAAAACATACCCTTCCAAGACAAAACTGAATAGAATTTTTTTTAATGTAAATACCGGGAATATCTGCTGCCCCCACAGGTTGGATATAGACATCTGTTTTGAATGCACTCTGTAAGATAGCACCAGCCATTAAAGAACATGATCGCCAGAAAGCCTGGAAGTAAAGAACAACAAAATAAATGTTTGGAGTTTAACACTTGGTGAATAACAAGTATTATTTCTTGTGCCCACAAAGCAAAGACTGTGTTATATGATGACATTTTTCCTACAGCATATAGTTTTACCGTATATCCTTTTATTCCTATTATTTTGATCTATAATGTTATTTCAATGTAGTGCATCCTTCCTGAATACTTAATTTGCCTTTTTATAATAATAGTGATGATAATAATAACAATAGTGGGTTTGTTGTATAGCGCTCGTGTCTGTCAGTCTTGACACTCCTGGTGTTCCACAATTATTACATAGACTTTAGCATTTCGATGACTTTATTCCTGCCAGGTACCCATTTACCTTAAATGTGTCTAGTATGGCAAATGTAGATTAATATCTTGCCAAAGGACATTAGTTAGGCAGCGGGACTCAAACGATGAAGTCTGAACCGTGTGATCCATAATCCTGTGATGTATCCACTACACCACGGCACCTCCATGCATGGGCTTGCTGAAGAAAGTGTTTCTTTGTGAGCCCATCCTCATGATCTGTAATACAGGCCTTAAATTTCAATATTTTTAGGGCAAGGCCACTTTTCTGTAGGGCACATTCCCATATTACATCACAAATAGGAAGAATTGGAAAGGGCACACAAAATCTCCAAGGCCAATGAGAGGGGCATTGAGGCCAATCAAAAGGGCATCCATGGCCTTGGATTAATTTAAGCCCTGGTAATAGCACTTGTAAAGCTTTCTCTGGCTTCACTCAATACAGAATTTACTTGTTGTCTGATTAAACTAAACCAGAACGTCAATGACGTAGCGCTCATCCGCATCTCGCAACAACAAATATCGCAAATTTTATGTGGTACACTTTTGAACTGGTCAAAAAATAAAAATTTGATGCCCTGGAAGGTACATAATTCATTTCATTTGCATAAAGTACCATAAATAATCAATGGAGCAAAATCTCAAAATTCTGTGTAGAAGTTTAGTGTTCCAAATTTAGCTCTACCAGATAAGGCAAACCAAACCAAAATCGGTCAAGAAATGAGGGAGAAGAAGCAATTTTGTTATTTTTGGAATAAATTTGCATAAATTACCATAATTAATTAATGGAGAACAATTTTTAAAATTTGGTGTAGAAGTTTAGTGTTCCAAAGTTAGCTCTACAATATAAAGCAAACCAAATCAAAATCGGTTGAAATATGAAGAAGAAGCATTTTTTGTGATTTTTATTTTTTTTGGAATAAATTTGCATAAATTACCATAATTAATCAATGGAGCAAAATCTCAAAATTCTGTGTAGAACTTTAGTGTTCCAAATTTGAATCAGTGTTGACTCCTCACTCCACCCTAATTTTTTTTTTTTTTAATGTCATCTTTTTGTGCAGACTACATGCAGTCTCTCACCTTATTAGCTTCTTTGGGGTCATCGTCCTTCATAGTGATTAGTCTTAATTCACAGTCCTCTGTCAGGGGTTGGAGCATGTGCCAAGGTTGTCCATTCACCACGGCTATTGCAGAACGCTTCATGAATGTCTCGTTGAAATCTGCACAAAGAGAAACATATACCATACGGTTCATGGGAAAAAAAGATAACAGAGGCCTTATACTATGAAGTCCTATATCAATAAAAACCCCTGTTTGAAATAAACTAGTAATCTTTTCGTAAGGACCTACATGTACATAAGCTAAAATAAACTGTGTATACATTGTGCTTTATTTCACATTTAGAATGGTAAAAAATAAACAAGACAAAATGAAAGAGCAACAATCACTCAAAAGTTCGAGACCATTTCAGTATGTTATGAAGTTCTTCGAATGAAGATTAGGCATCTTCTTTGAAAGTGCATCGAAACAGAAAATTAGCTGAATGATGTGCAGAATTGTAGATCCTGCAATAATTGGGCTTTTAATAAATTGTTGTCAATGAGATTATGTTTTAAATTGATAATTTCCTGCTTCTATGTCTTAAAGTTGGACAAAAAAGGTTCAATGGAAAAACAGAGACTGTGAATTCTTCAACCTATCGCCAATTTAAGACCTGCAGATATTATTTTTCTTTGGATAATTCCTGAAATTCAGTCTTTCAATCATTCAACAACAAAAGTAGAACCAGGGGGGTGTTTCATAAAGAGTTCGTAAAGTTACGCATGACTTTACGAACGACTTGTATATGAAGTGCCACATAGGATGCCCAAAGTTTTTTCTGATATTTCCATTAACCTCAATTAAATTATGGCAAAAAATATACTTTGCATTAAAAATGGTTATTATAATAAGAATGTTAATCTACATCTGCACAGTTCAACTTAATAAATAATAATCAATAATGATTGAGCACCCCATTTGGCTTTTCATATACAAGTCGTTTGTAAAGTCATGCGTAACTTTACGAACAGCTTTATGAAACACCCCAAAGTGCTCTTTCTTTTCTATATTATTCAAAGGGAGATTAAAAATGAACAAGTAAAGTAGCTGAGCCAGACCACACAATGTCTTGATCATCCCCAAAAAGTGAAGGAACTTACGCATCGCTACATGGTATGGTGTGGAGAGATCCTTATTCATGGCCAGTTTGCAATCATTAGACTGACCAACATGATGGACGGTGATCTTCTCGATTCTCTTGACCATGTCAAGTTGACGACGCTTCTCTTGGTCAAACAATTCATTCTGTTTCTGAGTGACAGCTGCAGTGGTCAGTGGTTGTTCACTTGTGGACAAACCTGAATGGATGGCAAGATGGAGAGATGTTAGAAACAGTGTTAATGCAACGTTGAATTGAGTCATGAATGCATAGTGATAGTTTAAATATGCTGCAAGATATGGTATGATATTTTGTTTCTAATATCATTGAATATGTCACATCCGTGGTAAAATGCTGGAATAGAATTTTTTAGAAAAGCTTTGAATGGGCGTCCTACTCATTACCCATTAGCATTAACCATGCATTGCTGGTGTGTTCTTAATAAGATTTTTTTCTCGCTCTATTTTTAATCTTTTGTTTCTTTCTTTCTCATTCCATTGATATCATGTTCATCATGGATTTGTTTAAACTCATTATTACTCATATGATCTCTCTTTTTAGTGTTCCCTATACCGGTATGTCTTTAAACATGTTAAAAACCTTAGGCTTTCGATTTTTTGTTTAAATGATAGAATTATTTGATAGACCGACCAATCTTTTTCTCTTTTTCCAATTCTATGTGTTGTACTATGTAGTTTCAATATTCAATAAATTACCAAATGGACAAAAGTATCAGAGGCAAGAGCTAAGACTAAGAGCGAAATCGAGTTTGACTTTTAAAAATTAAACCTTTTTTTAAAGATTCAATTTGACAATTGTCTTAATTTCTTAAAAAACAAATCCTCAAAGTTCAATTTTGTATCTTATTTTATTAATTATTTATCATTAATTAGGCATAATTATTTACTTCTGAATGATAAACGCTAAGGCTGTGCATAACCGTGTAATGAGGTACTTGAGTACACTCCCAGAGTCCCAGGCTTACAAGCGAATACTCAAATATTTGGATGCCATGTGTTTTTTTTTTTATTTATTTATTTATTTATTTATTTTTTTTTTGCCACCACCAGACTACGGGGGAAGTATCCCAAATCCGTCTCCAAAAACTCAAACAATTTTACTTGGAGTTGCAGTTGAAGGCGGCGATTTAATAATAATAAATGGTAAACAATGCTGTTTTTAAAACCAAAGATGACAGAATAATCCACTTTCCTCTGAGTCCAAAGACTCCAAACAGAAATCCACACATTTGGTCCCAGTTTCTGAGTGGTTAGTTGACAGTGATTGAGCTGGGAAACATTTTTACCCGCGGTACCATGCCGGCGCTTCCTGGGCACGGGTAGTAAGCATCGGCCTGAACAGTGCCTGGCGATGGCAAAAAAAAAAATGGCGGCCGAGTATTCGGGTAGTTGTCAACAGTGCGAGTACTTGAGTAGACTCTAGATCTATTTGACTACTCGTCGCGCAGCAGCCTTAATAAACGCCCTAACCAAAAAAAAAAAAAAAAAATCACACTCAAGCTGAAAACTAACATGATGCATTCAGGAGGAAAAAAGGAATTTGTTAATTTGAATACTGATGGCTGGCAACTCAACAGGAATAGACGTTGAATTGAAAAAGCGATTGGAGGCATTCAAGTTCAAGTTCAAACACCCCATTGTCGTTGCATATTAAGGGAGTCGGGCTAACTCGGACCAGAGCCAGAGGACAACTCGGCCCAGGTACAAAAAAAAATGTAATTTTTTTTTCATTTTAGGTTTAGAAAATTAGGGTTAGGGTTAGAATTAGGGTAAAATGACAAAAAATGACCGTTTTTGCAGCTGGGCCGAGTTGTCCCCTGGTCCGAGTTAGCCCGGATCCTATTTATAGACCCTCTAGAGTCTACAACTAGACTAGATCTACTCACTTTACAACATGAATTTTAATGTGTGGGACTATTCTGAAGAGTAGCTGTGATATATATCCCGAGTTATTTGCAGCTTCCTCAGTGACTATGACGTTTTTATGATTTTTATGATTTTTGTTAAAACTTACGTCTGCTAAGTAAAGAAATAAATTCTTTATATCCTCTCAAATGCCGCATTTTGACTACTAATTCTGGCTTTTTCGTTAGTTGAAGTCACTCAAGAGCACGTTTGAACTTTGACCTCTTTCTACCAGTCTGAGTTTCTCTAGCTCGTCCAACTCGTAGTCGGATTCGGTCGCGTAGCTTCCGAATATTTGTTACCACTCTTCCTTCTAACACAATGCCCAATCCATAGCAACGCCCTGTAAATAGAGTGTACGTACTGCATGTGTACGTACTATAGGCGGCTGCGCATGTACCGTGTGTATTGTTGACAATATAGCGCACCTACGTAATAATTGTATTTTGCAACTGGCAGGAGTAAAATATTTTGACGAAAAGACAGATTGTGAAAAAGTTGTCAGATATGGTGAGTTAACAAATATAGATTTCCAGTCACATATATGATACTCGTACTATTGTAATGTCCATATTAATCTTACAATGTGATTTTGATGGTGATGTTTGATGCTGTTTTGTGTTGTTTTTGTTCAGTTCGTCTTGTCTGAGCCTGCACTGTGCTGCGGCAGCTTCTTCTTCTTCTTCTTCTTCCTCCGTTGTTCTCGGAGATCTGCAGTTGTATTCTGCAAGCGTCAGTGTTGGTGCCTTTCGTCTCCAGCTGTTGACATTGTAGTTACAAACATTCAAGTGGGAGAGGAAAGGATAGAGGTACGGGCAATGTGAATTTTATGGAGGAAGAGTAGAATTAGAGTGTTCAGTCTATCATATAGATTTGATGGGAGCATGAGGTGGTTGGGAAGAAGTATAGCTTTTGTGAATGCAAAGCCATCATTGAAGTTGAAGTATGAGAGGGTGGTTTCAGAAAAGTGTCTGCTCTGCATTTCTCCGATGAAGTCACTTCGGTGTGACGCTAGGATACTACAGGAGGCCACAAAGTGGATATTATCCTCATCTTCCTGGTGGCAAAGACGGCAAGTGGTTGAGGTTGCTTTCTTAATGGTGACAAGCCTAGTTTGGGTTAGGTATGTGTTGCATGCCAACTGTGATCTTATTATGATCGCTTGCCTCAGAAACTGTGAGCTGCTGGTCTGTGGATACAGGAGCATTGGGTCTGGTATGGGCATGTTCCTCCATAGTGACAGGGACGACTTCTTTTCTATTGCTTGTAGGATGTTGTCATTCACTACGTCCATCACTGCCCTCTTGGATTTCTTCTTCCACAATGTGTACGGAATTGGGTGTTGTATGAGGGTATGGAGATCTGGGAGTCTGTACTTCATTAGGATGGCTTGCCAGGAGTTGATGGAGAGGGTAGATTTGGTCAAGGCATGTAGAAATGTCCGATACTCAAATCTTTCATGAGGCAGGTCTAATGTTTGCCCAATCATCTGAAGCTTCTCAATATCGACTTGGTTGCTTAACGGCATAAGTCCTAAGAGGAGATATATAGCATCATCAGCTGCTGTTCTTGGGAGACCAAGGATTTTCTTGAACAGTTGGTGTTGGGCCTGGTCAAGTCTAGCTGACATCCCTTTGGTGATCTTTTCCACTGCTGATCCATATAGCATTCGCGGGATACAGTATACTTTCCAAAGGGATACACTATGCTGGGGAAGGAGTCCTCCTGTGTATGCTCCTGATCCAGTGAGTGCATAGAAGGTCCGCACTCCTTTGGAGATTATATCTTCTGCGGAATTCCTCTTTATGCTTGATTTTATGATGCCGAGGTGCGGATGTTGCAGCACAGATGGCACTGTGTCATGTCCAAGCTTCCACAACGGAGGTTGAGACATATTTTTCCCTTTGTTGTTGAAGGTAATTACACAGCTTTTGCTTGGGTTGATCTTGTATCTCCATCGTTTCGTATAGCTATCGACGACGTCAAGCATTGCCTGTAGTTCAGAAGGTGACGAGCTCAGCAGGGCTACGTCATCAGCTAGTACCACAAGGCCAGAGTATCTGCCTAGCAACTTGCATCCAAGATCCTTGTTGCGGAGGATTTTCATCAGTTCGTCAATGAAGGTAATATAGAGAAGGGGTGACAGTACACCACCTTGTCTTACTCCCTGTAGAATTGGGAAGGGGTCACTTACAGTTCCATCCCAAAGGACTTGGCTTTGCATGTTGTTGTAGAGGGATCTGACCATGTTGAGGTGTTGAGGATGAATACTTGTCGATGTTAGCTTCTGGAACAGACCAGCGTGCCAAACCTTATCAAAAGCTTTCTCTGCATCCAGTAGGGCTACAAAGGTGGGTTGTTTGTTGGCACAGTTGATCTCTATGATTAGTTCTACGCAGCTGGATGTGAGAAGACACGAATGGTGCTTCCTGAAGCCAAACTGAAGTTCATCCGGGATGTTGTTTTGCAGCAGCGATCTCTCAAGGTGAGGTTTAAGGACCATTTCCATTAGCTTGCAAAGGGTTGAAGTTAGAGTTATTCCTCTGTAGTTCTTTGGTTCCTGAGTGCTCTTGCCTTTACCCTTGTGAATTGGTATTACAAGTCCCTTCTGCAGGCTCAACGGAGTGTGTGCTTTGGTCAGGAGAACGTTGAAGATAAGAAGAATAAGCCTCTTTGCCATTTCACCAAGGTTTTGGATATGTTCTGTTGTGATGTCATCTGGCCCACTTGCTTTACCTTTCTTAAGGCCTCTAATTGCTTCATCCATTTCCTGGGATGTAATAAGCATTGTGGGAGCTGAGGACATTAGGAGTGTGTGATATTGTTGTGACATCTGGGCACTAGGTTGGTCTAACTTGGGTTCTTGTGATGTTAGGGCAAGATCTTCAAAGTAGTGTTTCCATCCTTCTGACATCGCATTCCCTTGAAAAGTCTGTCCTTTGTAATGTATCATATCTGTTTGTAGTTTCTTGCTTCTCTCAGGTCGTTGCTTCTTAATCAGGTGATGGAACAGTTTGGTGTTTGCTGAAGATGCAGATTCAATGCAGGAGAGGAGGTTCCTGTGTTCTTGAGCTCTGGATTGGCGAAGTTTCCTTCTGAATTCCTTCTTGTGTTTGTAGTAATCTGCATGTGTTGAGTTGTTCTTTGGCTTTCCTGCCCTTTTCCAGCGTTTCCATCCCTGGAGTGCATTCTGATATGCTTCTGCAACCTGCTTCGTCCATTCAGGTTTTCCTCTTTTCTTTCTTGATGGGATGCTGTTGGGAAGTTCTTTTGACTGTGTAAGCATTGATAGACTAAAGTCTTGCAGGAGTAGCTCTGCCTCACTTTCATTGAGCTCACAGTCCAGGGTTTGTTTGAAGAGCTCGAAAGCTTTGAGTTCTAGAGGACAAGTGTAGAGCTCTCTCACTTCTTTATTGTTTACCTGCTCCCATTTGATTTTGATGCGTGAGGATTTCTTAGCTCTGTGATTTGCCATTTCTGAGTTTTTTGGCAATGGATAGGATTGTGGCAATCTGTATTCAGTTGTGACAAGATAATGGTCTGATGTATTCAGTGGCTCTTCTTCACTTATTGTCAAATTCTCAAACTGGGATATTCCTGCAGCAGGGACCAGAAATCCATCTATATTGGATTTCTTCTTCCGATCGTCTGAACTGAATGTGTATTGTTCTCTACTGCAGACGGCTTCTGTGACACTAAGTAGACTCCAGGAGATCATAAGCTGTCTAAGATATTCTAGGGATTTTTTTGTGTTCTGATTTACAGTATCAACATTCAGGTCACCAGCAATTACACCTGTAGACTGTTCCCCAGGAGGTAGGTGAGTGTCTAGAAGGTGGCCTATGATGCCTAGGCAGATTTGATATTCTGCCAGATCAGATGAGTTAGTGCCACTGGGAAGATAACAGTTAATCAGTAGCATCCTTTTCAGCGTTTGCAAGAATGTGATTTCTACTGCCAGTATTCTGGAAGATTGGCATGTTATCCTCTTGAAGTCCGATATGATGCTCTTTCGAAGGTATATGGCAACACCTCCTTTTCCTCTTCCTCCATGAATGATGTTTAGATTTGTGAGATTTTCTGAGGATTTGCTTATAACATGGTGATTTGGGCTTGCATCTTGTAGGATGTGTAGGTTGTGCTCATGGAGCCAGTGCTCCTGAATGCACAAAATATCAATATTGTTTAGTTCTCTTTCTAGCAATGATTTAATACTTTTAAATCCACGGACATTGAAGGTCCCAACAAGAATCGCTTGGTTAACTACTGTGAGAGAAGGAGTTGTAGGCTCGTTTGCGTTAGGTTTATAATTTGATGATGGTAGCTGGCTAGCATTTGGGTCACTGGCATCTGGTTCAGTGTGTTTGGTGTTGCCAGTAGTTGAAATGAACTCATGAGGAAGTGGTAGGCTGCTTCCAGCATCGCTATGTGTGTTGATGTCGAGGCACGACCTGGACGAAAAACCTGCCTTGAAGCAGATTGTGCATTCGGGGTGATATTCGTAGAAGGATGGTAGGAGGGATTGACCTGTTCAGCATGCTTTGGTGGCATGGTTGGTAATTGTCTCTCTGTTCTGCTTGTATTTCTCTGAGTTGGTTGATCAGGCCATGTTGGTCCTCCAGTGTTTATGCTGATGGGAGTTTGTTGTATCCCATGTTCACTACTAGGGAGATAGTTTCTTGCAGATCTCTGGGGTTGTCCACGAGGATACTGGTTGTTCTGGGCTGTAGATGAGTTACCAGGTGCGGCAACAGTGTGTGACCTTGCTCGTGGTTCATTCTTTCTGTCATTCGAATGTATTTGAGTAGGCTTTATTTCTGAGGGTTTGTAGTGATGATCAGTTTTCGTCAGGCAGGGGTCACTCATGGTATGCATTCCTAGAGTCGGGAACTGAGTCGTAGACTGTATATTTATTAGACTCTGGGTATTCTGATCCCTGAGTGAATGATAGTCTGTTTGTGGCAAGCGTTGATCTTCCGTGGGTCTGTGCTGAGCATTGTTGTATGCATTTTGGCCTTGAGGACCCCTCTTACCAAAGAAGGTCTGGCTGGGTATGACTATGGGAATGTTTATGTCACTATGACGTCTAGTCTGCAAGTTTGATGGAAAATCTCCTCTAGTGTTTGCATACATGTACTCTTGATTTCCTTGGTGACTCTCGTTTTTTGTTGGTGATCCTTTTCTTCGTTCTTCATTTAGTCTGTGAGGACTTCGTTGAAATAGAGATGGTCCTGCTGATCTCTTCTGATGATTGCTGGGTGGTAGTCTCTTTGCTATCGTCGGTTCGTTGCTTCTATTGGTGTTGTTTCCTGGAATGTGTTGTGTTACACGTTCTTTGTTTCCATTTTCCTGCTCACAGTCACCATCAAGGATTTCAAAGCTATTGTGTGTTGGCACATTGTACATAGAAGTGCTTTGAACATTGCTCCGGAAATTCGTTTTGGTCTCCTGGGGCTGTTCTTTTGTTCTCCCATCATTTCTTGACATTGGTAGTTGAGCTGTTGGTTTGCACACCTCTAATCCATTTCTCAAGCATAGTGCATACAGGTAGTCTTTGTCTAGTATTAGGTTTCTTATTTCAGATTCATGCTTCAGAGTTTTTGTTTTGGCATGTATTAGTTCCAGTTCTTTATTTTCCAAGATTTTTATCTTTTCCTGAATCATCTTGTTTTCCATTTGTGCTTGTTTGAGTTCCTGTCCCAGCCTTTCATTCTCTGTGATCAGCAGGTCATTGCTGGTTGACTGTGCCTTGAGATCAGCTCTGAACTTCTTTGTTTCCGAGGATTTCTTTTTGCAGGAATTACATTCCATGCGTTCTTGCTCTGTCTGTGTTTGTGCATCTGATATAGTTCTGCCAGTCTGGGATACAGTTGGTATTGTAGCTGTTTCTTTCAGTTGTACTTGTCTGCAAGACAAGATGTTGTCCTCCTCTGAGTTTGCTTTGTGTCTTTTGTTTGTGATTTTCAAATTTTCATGTGGTGGTATCGCCGACATTGGTGTTGTGTACTCCTGAGTTTCGAGTTCATCGGTATCCCTTTCTTTCCACAAAGCGGTACAGGAGAGACATGTAAAGCAGTCATCTATATGAACATCAGCGGCTCTATTGCAGCAGTGGGTATGAAACCACAATTCACATACCTGGCAGATTATTGGATTTTCTGCAGCACTTTTGTGACAGACTGGGCACATGGTCGCGTCATCAGTATCTGTGTCTGTTGAGATGTTTAAAGTCATTGCCTGCAGTTGACTGCATTTTGTGCAGCTATATGGTTGTAGATCATTTCCTATCATCTCTTCTAGTTCCTTTGCCTGAAGATGCGAGCATGAAAAGTGGTACCATTGACTACAGTCACAACACTCAATTGTATCTTTACATGCATGTTCAAGACATTTTGGGCAGACAGCTGATTTGTCCGAAGGCTCGCAGTGGCATGGGCCCTGGTAGATTGGTGGCAGATGTTCGCTGCTGCTTTCGATGGCCCGAGGGACATTTTGCGAAAGGAATTGTGTCATCGAATCTGTTAGCTTTCTTTGAGTCATGTCCGTCATAGATTTCAGCATCTGTGGTAGCATGATTTCTACGAACAACCGAATTTGTATGCCTGCTATTGAGATCTGTTGCGCTGATTCGTGCAGATCAATGCTGAACATCCTCTGTCGAGTTTTCTTCCCATTGTTGTTTCTCTTATGAGCTGTTATATCCATTCTCCGTCATGGCTTCTACCCTTTTTATGTTTAGAAAAGGCCAGCTTTGGAGAGTTTTTTAACTCAGGACCATCAAGGCACTTCAGTACGAGTTCTTTAAAATATACAAATGCATCATGATCGAATGATAGGGTGACCTTTTTCTCCCCATTGCTGTGGATTGGGTTAGGGTTTGCTTCGCATTCATCCATAATTGCTTCCCTCTTGAGTCTGAGCTGAGATCAGTTTTCAGTGATCAATCACAACAGGTTGTTTGTGGATTATTCCTATTTCTATTTTGCAAGTCTGATGTACCTCTTATTTTGTGGTTTTTATCACAATATTTACAGGCCAATGGCGCTAGTGAGCATGCACAGTATTCTTACTGGTAGGTGGTGTACATGTAATATTCGTACATATACAAACAACAGTATACGAAGACGGGGAGACACATGTATTCACTTGCACAGTACGGGCACAGAGACAGAGTAGACACTGGTGTGATCAGGCTGAGCTCATGGACATGTAGAATATAGAGTTCATGCAGACATTATATTGAATTGATAGTTCATGCAGAAATAATATTGATAGTTCATGCAGATATGCTTGCAGAAATAATATTGATATATGTAGCTCATGCAGTTCTACAGGTCATGTAGGGATAATTTTGGTAGTTCATGCAGATATACTTGTACATGCAGAATGTAGGTTCCCTGCAGAAATCATGAAATAATAGAGCTGAAGCAAAAGATAGTGTCCATGTACAGTAGGTAGAACTTACAAGTGGAGAAGGTGATTTGCAACAGATCAGATGTGAAGAAATATTGGAATCATAGATCTAGAAAATCTATGTTAGATCTCACTCAAATGTCACAGGAGACAAACAACATACAGACAGGTTTTACCTTGAGTTTGCTATGCTTGTGCTGCAGTGTTGTACTAGTCAAACATGTGTTGTCATACTTAAGTATAAAACTTTAAGAGCTGTTGACTTTGTAGACCAGTGTTGTTTGTTGGCCTGGCGTTGCAACTTACAGCTATGCAGTGCAGGTCTTCCCGCCAAATGTTGCTGTAGAATTCTACTAGTACCGGTACATCAATTTCCAGTAGGTGGGACTGAACTGTCCAAGTCAGTGCATCCGTCTGCCACAGTTGGATTCTTAGGCCCAAAATACCTTATCTAAATCTATGATTTTTGGCTAGCAATTGATGCAGGTGTAAAATACAATATGGGGAAGCCATAGAAGGCAGAATTAATATAGGTTTTGGGATCAAAACACCTTCGAAAAGGCGAGAAAGATGAGAGCTACAAGAATGTACGTCCTACGCGAACGAAGCATTATACCTTTTTCCTGTCGCTAGCTCAGCTGCTTGTGCACCATGGTGTGTGATGATGATGATGATTCTTCTACCTGAAAAAATTGATGAAGCAAGAATTGAACTTTAAAAAAAAAAATTAAACCCAGATGTAGACTCTAGACAGAAATAATTGTGTAGTATGCATGTTGCATGGCAGATAATTCTTTAAAACTGACAATTGTCCAAATCTACCTTCCCCAGGCCTGAACTGAAGAGGCGGTCAGTTGCGATTGATTGCAAAATTTGCAACTAATATTCAGTAGAGGCGCAACTAATATTCTAGGGGCGCTGGTCGGATAATGAAGATCGTCTGCATAAACGAGGATATCCTCATAAAAACTAAATGCAGACAAATTGCGTCCTACAAATAAGGAATGTCTACATTTTGTGGACGTTTTTTTCCATCGGCGCACTGTGGGTTTCGGGTTCCCAAACCTCGCGCTGGCGATGCGAAAAACAGATTCCGTTTAAGTAAATAACCCCAGTTCACCGTCTACTGTTATGGGTTGTCCGTCTTCTCAAGGATCTATCACTCATATCGTGAAAGTCTCAAAGTCGAGATATAAAAATTAAAAATGCATCAAGAAAATCATTGCATTTGCCAACGCGCGGATCGGAAATATTAAAACATCTGCGAAAATGCGGACGGTCCTTATTTTTGCAGACACGTCTGTTCGCATTTACGAAGACGATCCTCGTTTATGCGGACGATCCTCATACTGGCACAAATGGTGGATATTATTTGGCCAGAGAGACATTTTGACAAGTCTGTTGTTAAAAAATAAAACACTGCTGTGCCAAGACTAAGAAAGTAAGATATAGTTTGGGTAGTTGTTTTTTTACTTTATGAAAATGCCATCCTTTTTTGTCACCATCCTTCCCTACCTGTAGCTTTTTTTTTGTAACCTTTATTTTGTTTTGATTTATTTGTCTCAGCCTCACAGCGTGATAAGCGACTCTTCAACCAGCTCTGCCTCTCGGCGAGCGAAGACCCGACAGTACTACACCGTTAGTAAGACATCTCAAGTCGACGAATCCTTGTTTGGATCAAACAACAAGAATGGCAGCAACAAGAACACACAACCTACAGAGACCACGGAGCCAAGGAGAGCCTCCGGAGGACGCAATAAGAAGAAACAGAAGGAAGAAGTACAAGTCATCACTAAAGATCTGATTCGTAAACTTGTGTAAGTCCTCTGATCAATGTGTTTTTCCAACAGGAACAGGTGAATAGGAGCAATGCAAGGTTGATAGTTGATAGTTATAATGTCAGTGTTTTGGCTAACATAAATCATCATCATCATCATCATCTGGTACAGGATGAAGGTGTTGGCCTGTAATTCCTGGTCACTAGCTGCTTCTGGATTTAGCCTATTGGAATTTTTTACTGAGTCTATCAAATCATTACAGGAAAGTGACATATAGCAACGAGCAAGTCGATTCAGTACTCGCTAACATTTAAGAAGAAGAAATCAGAAAATACATGGTAATTTCAAAATTTCAAAATTTCCCTTATAAGTTTGTTTGATTTGAACACTCCGTCTTTTTTTTGATCTCCTGACTTTATTCTATTTACTAAAATGAAAGTTATTATCACCATTATATTATCATTATTTGTATTCTTTTATTTTCAATTGTTGTTTTAGCGCAATACTCATTATTATGTTATTATATCTGTGTAATTATTTTATTTATTTGGACGCCTGAATCAACAAGCTAACATAAGCTTCCTACAGGTGCTCCCTTTTCCTTACTACTCATTTTCACAGTTTGTTTAAATTAATTTAACGGAAATAAAGTCTTTTGAATTGAATTGAATTGAATTGTTTTTTTTTCTGACCATACAGAGTTGCACAAGAGGACCCATCAGGCCAGTCTGTGGTGTTACCGTTTGATGAATACCGTCGTATCATGGGCGCTGCTAGAACCATGTCACATGAAGAGAAGCTCGCTGACTTCAAGAGACGACAAGCAGACAAACAGAAACAACAGGTTAGACATAAGACTTCAATTCTACACCAACCTTTTCTGTGCTTTTTGTGGTTTAGGCGTCCATATTTTTATTGGCATCTAATTTGAAGGGCAAAGGAAAACCCGCTTTTCTTTATACAATTTTTACTGGTTGGTGAACTTTTAAGTACATGTTGGATACCAGGAGGAAATATAAATGTGTATTAATGAATGATTTAAAAAAAAAAGATACTGCAGTCAGTGCAGTGCATAAATGTTACTGCATGGTCTTATTATATTTTGGTGATAAATGTTTAATTTGTTGGCTCATTAATGGGTAATCAGTATAAACTTAAAGGTGTCGGAAAGAGGGAACTGCATGAAACCTTTTCCAAACTATTTTTTCTTCTTCCTCTCCTTCTCTTCTCGATGTATTGCCCTTTAACATCACCTTTTGGAAGACATAACACAGTATGATCTGGGGTTTGATGAGAGTCAGTTTGTAGCCAAAGACATGTAGCTGACATGTACAAGACCAATTTACATCTCTCTGAAGTGTGTCATCTTCTTACAATCTATAATATGTTATGTGTATACTTGTTAAGGGGTCATTTTTAATAAGCCAATTAGTGCTTTTCATGATCCTGCCTCTATTATGTTATTGATTTGTAAATTGTTTTTAAAGTGGAAATAAATGGAATTGAATTGAGTCGAAAAACTAAAATCTTGTAACCTAAATTTTTGTGTTTTCTTGATGACAGGATGCTAGTAATGAAATCAAGCTTCACATGCAAGCCTTAGACAGAAAGAGACAGAAGAACGAGAAGTTGACTGATCTAGAAGAGGAAGCTAAAGAGCAAGGTGAATACCTGTTAGCTAAGGCCAGGGAGCAGCAAGAAGAACAAGAAGATGAAATCAAACACTTGAATGAGGTAGGTCAATCGTCTAACTTCACTTAAATTTACAGTAGGCTTGCGGTTGCACCATGTGAGAGAGGGTGCAACCGCAAGCCTACTGTGTATCTAAATCACCATGCAAGCCGATACTTCTAAGCAGCATCTTCACTTAAATTGTTTTCATATTATTTCTTCAATCTTTTTATATTACTGTATACAGTCAAACCTGCTTTAGTGACCACCTGTCTACAAAGACCACATTTTTTGTTGTTGACAGTTGTTGTCACCAAAACGCACTCCCTGTGCATATGGTAAAAACTAGTACACATGATCAATTTCGACGCTTCTCATTGGCTACATCCTTGAACCCATTTTATAATATTGAATGCCTCATGAAAGAATAAATTACAATATCCTAATGATTGTATTGTAGCTGATACTAATCGATAAATGCCATGCCATCAGTGACACTTAAATCTCTTGGTGTCGACTCAATTGTATTAAATGCCTCATGAAAGACTAAATATAATATAATGATTGTATTGAATGCCTCATGAAAGACTAAAATACAATATCATGATGATTGTATTGTAGCTGATGCTGAACGCTAAATGCCATGCCATCAGAGATGCTCAGATCCTAGAGAAAGGCATCATCAAGGACGAGACGACGGACGAAGAGAAGAGACTGGATGCCATGATGGAGGTTGAACGACAGAGGGCGCTACTTCTACAAGAAGAGATCGAGGAACAGAGAAAGGTTGAGAGATACGAGTGAGTCATTTCTTTTTTATGCAATGCAGTAATGCAGGGCTCTTCATTACTTTTTTTGGAAGGGGGTCTGGATGTAACTTTTTACAGTCTCTATGTACATGTATGAGCCCTACGTAAAAACTTCAACATTTGGGGGTCCAGGCTTAGATTTTGGTAGCCCGTGTGTCTCGGGGGCACCTGTTCAATTTCATGTTGAGCCCGAGTGATGCATATATCTACATGTACATTATAAGAATAATGGCCTCAATTCACAAAAATAGATTTATCTTTATAAACCTTTAGGTTAGACCTCCAAATGGATAATAGACTTTTGCTATTCTTTCATGAAGATTTATAGTAATTTTTACCATATACATTTTCTCTGTTTGTTTTTGTCATTTTGTAAACCTTTTGTAATTCAGCTGATGGCTGTGTGATGAAATAAAAATAAAACTTTCAATTCATTCATTCATTTTTTTTTGTTCATCATCAGGGGTAAATCGATGATCCTGACTCAGATCTCACAAAGGGAGGAAGAGCGATTGTTGCAACAGGAGAAGAAAGATCAAGAGGCTCAACAGATGCTGAAATATCTGGGGAAATTACAGGTGGAAGATTTGAAGGTAAGTCCTACTGTCATAAATCATTATCATTAGTGGCTTTACCATCATCTCCATCATCATCATCATTATAGTCATGAAAATCAACAAGATTATCCTCTTTTCCCCAATTATTGTCAAAATCATCATCAGTGGCACCATCATCGTAATAATAATCATAATTATCACCATCATCATCTCCATCATCATTATCGCCATAAAAATCAAGAAGATTATCCTTTTTTTCCCAATTATTGTCATAATCATCATCATCAGTGGCATCACCATTGTAATCATAATCATCATCATCATTATTATCTTCATGAAAATCAACAAGATCCTTCTTTTCCCAATTATTGTCATAATCATCATCAGACAGTGGCATCACCATCGTAATCATAACCATCATAATCACTGTTGGTCCTTCATGGTCCCCTTTTTCTTATGTTAATTGAGAGCTGATTTGATGAGATAAACACCTGTCAGTGACCATGCAGGGAGGTCTAATCCCTCCTGGCCAAACTAGTAAAAACAGGTTCTAAGGTTCAGGTATTGATTGTCACCTTCATCATGCATCATGCATTGTGATTGAGTTCTAATGCTCATTTCCTATCTTATTCCCATGACCTTTGACCTCAGGACCTTGACAGGAAGCGTCAGATCCAGCTGGAGGCCCAGAAGGAGATTACTCGATCCAACGAGGAGTCGGAGGAGCTGAAGAGCAAGAAGCAGGAGCAGGAGAAGCTAGCTGACCTCAAGGTCAATGAGTACACCAAGCAGAAGGCTGAGAGGGAAGCAGCGTTTGAGGCTGAGCAGGAGAGGATTAGGATTGAGAAGGAGAAAGAGATTGCCAGACTCAGAGCTATGCAGGTAAACATGAATCATCATAGGATGTGTGTGTGTGTAACTAGATTTTACCACATATAGCTGCATTACTATCCTGGCTGTGTATTAAAAGCTGTCCTATTGATTCTCAACATTTCAAACACTACTGTACAAAACTGATTTCACTCAAAATCGGTACTTTAGTGACAATTGATGACACCTAAATAGCAGTAAAATACAATTTTTTCAACCAATGTTAGCAAGAATAATTTAAACATTCAAATTGTAAGTCTACTGTCATACTTGCAGATCAGCCACATCGGCATGATTGTGTGCATTTGTGTATAATGATCTTATAAAACAAATAATACTGATCATTTCGTTCGGGCATTAGTAAAAATTACCCATGCAACGTACCTCTGGAACAGTCTAACACGCTCTATAATGAATATTGATCATCTCAGGAGCGTGCTAAGGACTACCAGGCTGAGAACGATGCCCTGAGAGTACAAACAAATAGTTATAACCAATAATGAATATTCATCTTTTGAGTACAAACAAGTAGTTATAACCTATAATGAATATTCATATTTTATCATCTTCTCAGGAGCGTGCGAAGGACTACCAGGCTGAGAAGGACGCCCTGAGAGCCAAGCGTAACCAGGAGCAGAGGGAGCGTGAGTGGAGGCAGAAGGAGAAGGAGGAGGTCATCATCAAGGCGGAGACTGAGTTCATGCTCAAGGAGGCTAGAGAGGTCCAGGTCCAGAACAAGGAACACTTCCTTGCAGTCCAGGCCCAGAGAGAGAGGGCCGAGTTTGAAAGGGTACTCAGGTGAGGATGAATTTCTCATTGGAAAAATTTGTATTTATCTACTTATTTATTAAGTTATTCATACATTTATATATTTATTATAAACTTGTGAAAGCCCCACTGCACTACTTATAGCTACTTGCGCCCTCTATACAACGACGCCTAAGCGGTACCCCTTGATCCCCTGTGATGCCCTCTTTCTTATGTTAATCGAGAGCTGATTTGATGAGATCCCTCCTGGCCAAACTAGTGCAGAGGGGCTTTAAAGAGGCGGAGATTGTTATTCTAAGTTTTGTTTTGTTTATTTTATTTCATATAAAAATCCCAAAAATATAAATATAAACATTAACAATTTTGATGCAAATACACATATGAAATTTTTCTTCTGGAGTTTCATTGACTTCTTTGTCTATTTAACCCAAGTGATGAAAATGGGTAACTGGCAGGAATTAATTCTTTGAAATGCTAAAGCGCTGTAATGGCAGCACCGCTAAAGCCGAGGTAATAATCTCCAAGTTTGGAAACACTTAGTGATTAAAGTGCTATACAAAAACTGAGTATTATTATTATTATTTCTTTGTCTATTTAACAGAGCACAGCAAGAAGCAATGAACAAGGACAGGGCAGAAGAAGAAGAAACCAAGTACAACCGTCTCACTCACGCTGATGACGTCCGCAAACAGATCCGGGAGAAGGAGCAGATCCGTGTGTCAGATAGAAACGCTTTCTTTGAAGAAGGAGTGAAGATTAACGATGAAGCAAGAGACAGGAGAGCTAAGCTAGATGCCATCAAGAAGAAGAAACTTGGGGAATTAAGGTGAGATATTTACTTTTTGGGTCTAACTCTATCTTCTCGCTCTCTTTCTCTGTCTGTCTCTCTCTGTATGCCTGACTGTCTGTCTCTCCCTGTCTGTCTGTCTGTCTCTCTCTCTCTGTATGTCTGTCTCTGTCTCTTCCTCTCTCTATATGTCTGTCTTTCTGTCTGTCTCTCTCAGTGTCTGTCTCTTCCTCTCTCTCTCTCTCTTGGACTCTGTTTCTGTTTCTCTTACTGTCTCTGTCTCTTCCTCTCTCTATTGTCTCAGCTTTAAATGTATGAACATCTATCGAGTTGTAGGTTATAATTTCAAGTTACTTTTTTCTTTTTAGGTCTAACTCTCTATCTTCTTGCTCTCTGTCTCTCTTTGTCTGTCTCTCTTTCTCTTTCTGTATGCCTGTCTGTCTATCTCTCTCTGTGTATGTCTGTCTGTCTCTTCCTCTCTATATGTCTGTATGTCTGTCTGTTGATCTGTCTGTCTCTCTCTGTCTCTGTCTCTTTTTATGCCTCCGTTACGAAGTAGCCGGAGGCATTATGTTTTCGGGTTGTCCGTCCGTCCGTCCGTCCGTCCGTCCGTCCGTCCGTCCGTCCGTACGTCCGTACGTCCCGTTCTCGTGATCGCGTTATCTGAAGAACCGATTGATGGATTCCTGCCAAACTTTGGTCATGTATGTATCTTGCAGAGCCGATGAACTGATTAGATTTTGGGGTCACGAGGTCAAAGGTCAAAGGTCACAGGGCTCATTATGTATGCAAAAACAGCTCGTGATCGCGTTATCTCAAGAAGTGATTGATGGATTCCTGCCAAACTTTGGTCATGTATGTATCTTGCAGAGCCGATGAACTGATTAGATTTTGGGGTCACGAGGTCAAAGGTCACAGGGCTCATTATGTATGCAAAAACAGCTCGTGATCGGGTTATCTCAAGAACCGATTGATGGATTCCTGCCAAACTTAGGTCATGTATGTATCTTGCAGAGCCAATGAACTAAGTAGATTCTTGGGTCATGAGGTCAAAGGTCAAATGTCATGGGCTCATTATGTATGCAAAAATAGCTTGTGAACGCATTCTCATTAGAACTGACAGATGGATTACTATTTAACTCAGGACATCTTGCAGAGCCAATGAACTGAGTAGATTTTAGGGTTATGAGGTCAAAGATCAAAGGGTCATATATGTATATGAGAAATTGCTTGTAATCACGATATTCTGAGAACCTGTTGGATGGATTACAATGAAACTTGAATTTGAAAAATTTCTTCTGTTTTGGTTTGTAAACTTGCTCTATGACGGAGGCATCATTTTCGACTGCGCGCAGTCGAAGTTCCATCTAGTTTTCTCTCTCTCTTTCTCTCTCTCTCTCTCTCTCTCTCTCTCTCTCTCTCTTTTGGCCTCTGTTTCTCTTTCCCTTACTGTCTCTGTCTCTGTCTCTTCCTCTCTCTATCGTCTCTGCTTTAAATGTATGAACATCTATCGAGTTGTAGGTTATAATATCAAGTTATTTTTTTCTTGTATCATTCATTGTATCATTAACCTTGTGCCTTAGCCTATTTGGACCCAGGTATTCAAGCAGTTGTCTAGATTTCTGTAAGGTCTTAGGTTCAAAATTATTTTTGAATGTTACTTTTCTTGGTTCCACTATTTGCTAGTCCTAATGCATGTTTCTTACTGTTCACCTATGATTATCACAATTAAAACTATAATTCATCAAATATTATTTGTGAATAAGGATAATTCAACTTAATTGTATGAACGTAACAAATCCTTTCTCTTTTTCTTTTGTCTTACAGAGATGCTGGTGTTCCTGACAAGTACTGCGCCGAGGTGGAAAGGAAGACAATGGCAGTCAAGCACTGAAAACACCCCTAATATCATAATAGATTGGTCCAAACATCTGTATTATTCCACACTGAAGGAACCTTCCATAGTCAGAAGTTAAGGTCCTAGTTCACCACGATCTCAAGATAATTCCGTCCAGGATCTATTAGTTGTGAAACTATAACACCAGTACCATTAAACTCATAATATTCCATGATTAGATATGGTCCATTGCGCTTGTTCATTTATATTACACAAATTGCAGAGGTATTATTTCTAGCAACATTCAAATTTCAAGACTTTTGTGCAGATTGTCATCAAAGTAAATGTGGCTATCTGCTTCAAGAATGCTAATATATTTCTATCATAGGTAAAATTTCATAGAGCTGTACGTATCACATGTATGGTATGTAGTTTAGCAAATTATATGAGCTTTTAATGACATAGTGACGTGGTTTCAAACAAATAAATGGTACAGTGGTGTGCACATTTGGCTTTTGTTTGAGTAATTCCTTTTTGAGAAGACACTAAATGACTTTGGAATGTATAGCAGAAAACATATGAATGAAATACTGTATCGTCTTTTTATCTATCTTGTTGTGTTATAATGTAAGTGCGATTTTTTGTAGAACAGAGCATTTGTGTTGCATTATTTATCACTTCTTCTATAAACACGTATTCAATGCAATTCAATGGTTGTCTACAAAAAGGGCATTACTGTAACTCATGGCAGAGGACCAAAAAGATACAATTGTGTACTGACAGAATCCTTCTCATTGTTTCTTACACAATACAATGTAAATACACAACATGATAAATCTGTGTATGATTGTTTCACATGATGTTTTTGATGCTAATATACAGGTTTGGATGGTTATTTTTTATTGAAATTCTATTGTTTGTAATTACTGTATGCTGTATCAAAACTATTTCAGAAATTGTGTCTAAAGTTACATTTAAATTATAATTGTTGATAACCTGGACCTTGACTTATAAAGATTGGTGATAGGTGTGGATTGTGAAGATGTTCTGGAGTAGTGACTTGACTTGCATTCCCAGAGTGTAGGGTTGGAATCTAGCGTCCTTTGGCAAGACATTAATCCACATGTGCCACTCTCCACCCAGGTAGTAATATATGTCTGGCAGTTGCAGGGGTGATAATAATTGCAGGGTCCTCTGGAAGAACAGCAATGATGCTGGGTAAACAAAAATATTGTATCATTGATTGCAAGTCCTCCAATCGATTGTAAATTTACACATTTCTTTCCCGATTGTTATCAAGTTCGCGATCGAGTGTTGAATCAGTGCAACAATTCCTGCTTTTCAGACATATTTGATTTTAGAAAGATAATTACTAAAATGATTTTCGCTTCTCTGGGAAGATACACTCAAAGGCTAAATGTACTTTTCATCCAAGCTTTCTAATATATATTTTCTTTGAGGGCCAATTCATACATAAGCAGGTAGCTGTGCTGCTACTAACTCTAAACAGGTTTGCCTGTAATCTGTAAATATTGTACATAAATAAAGTATTGTGATATGTTTATTACTTTATGGAAGGTATGATTTTATACCATTATGTAATGGATTTTAGTGTTTGGCTGTGTAAGTATTTTTAATTGTATACATTGCTAAAAATAATTATTCCTTCAATGTAACGCATTATAAAAACATTTGTATTTGAAATGTCTGTGTTGTAAAAAAATAAATAAAGACACGATTGAAGAAAAAAAAACATCTTTTTACTTATCGAGTGTTTTGCTTTATAAACAGAACCTTTTATATATACACTGTATATAGCGAATTAATGAATCAAACATCCTCAAATATTATTACCCAAGATGGGATAGTATTTTGCTACAGACAATTGCTACAGGTATATAATAGTGTATACAAAGAAAAGGACACAGGAAAAAAGCTTTGCACCAGGGAAATATTCAAGGCAGTATTAAAGGGCAAGTCCACTCCAAAAAGAATTTACTTCCAATAGAAGCAGAAAAATCAGACAAACTAATTAAACAAAAATCAGAGAAGTGAGAAAACTAATAAGAAAGTTATGAATTCTTAATGACATGAAAAACTAACTCGCTCATGAGTTTGTGACGTCGTTGCCTCACTATCCACTAATTGTTTACTTTATATTGATGAAAATATGAATGTCCCATTCCCCCTAAGAATCTTATTTCCTCACATCAGCATTCAAGTTATTGCGATACTTTGTTTTTGTATGGATGCACTAATATAAAGTAATTTTGTTGAGTTAAATCATGAAAAATTTGAATTTTGATAAACTATTCATATCAAAATCAATAATTATGAATAAACAATATTCAGGAAAAATAGTATCAATTCTTCAAAGTTCATAAAAGATTTTGTGAAATGTCATGCACTCAATATAATACAAATCATATAGGCGAAGGCATGGGAAAATCAAGTTTTGGGGGATAAAAATATATAAAGCAATTGATAAATAGGGAGGCAATGACGTCATTTATGTAGTGATTACCATTGTTCCATAGTTTTTTATGCTGTAAAAAAAAATCATAACTTCCTTATTAGTTATCCGATTTTACTCGATTCTTTTTGCTCTGTTTCTCTTGTTTTTCCACATCTATTAAAAACAATTAATTTTTGGAGTGGACTTGGCCTTTAAGTAAATGTCGTCACTCCACCTGTCTTTCCTTCTCTTCTTTCCACTGCACTCTCTGTCTCTATCTCTCTCTCTCTCTCACACACACACACAGACAACCATTAACATCACTCAGTTGCTTTCATCTACAATTATCTGACTTCTCTCAAAATTCCTCACAAATCAATGAATGTACATGGACAAAGTACTTTGTTCTTCTTTTCATTTTTAATTGATGCATATGACAATGATATTAAAAAATGTATATAAATTCAAACGTGTGTAAACTTCCAAAGGCATGATAATTCTTTCATACAAAAATATGAGAGTCCCAAAAATATATTTGGTCAGTACAGTTTACATTTAAATACAAAAATACACTTACAAGAAAGGACATATCAGAATTCTGAGGGAGGAAAATGGGGGAAAAGTTATAAATGGGGATCACAATGCAATAAAACATTAAAAGATAGGAGACATCTTTGTAGTCACGATGTCACAACCGTCACAAACATATTCTTAAATTAAGTCTTGGTCTGCTATACCTGTAGATTACTTGCACATGTATATGTAACAAAACTGCTCTAAAACATGTCATGACTACTTATCTTAGAAAAATATGCATTTGTTTTCCTCACAAGTACCGGTAGTACACATCTTTTGAAGGCATAAGATTGTAAAAAGAAACGACCCTTCCCATGACAATTCAATCAATTTGAGATGCTAAACCTGAAAAGGGCTGTTACATGGATACAACACTTGAAATAATTTCACACAAAAACAAATAATGTATTAAGTACTGTGCGTAGAAAATGCAGAAAAATGTTAAAGGAATGGACAGATCACCAGGATAATAAAAAATAGGTACAAGAAAAGGTAAATCAAAACAAAAACTACAATTTAGTGGCAAGGACTGACACTTTAACTAGACTGGCATTAACTAGATAACTAGACAAACACGCTCCTAACATTCTTTGGGTTCAGCATATCAAACATAAGTAACAAACAAGATAAATACGGCAAAATGAAATGAAATACAGTATACATAAGTACTTTGATTAAAAAGAAATTAAATTCACAATATCATCCCCTTGGCAATCATGTTGCAACAAGCAAGTTTTTTTATCATTCATAAAATGCTTTGAAGAAACATGATTGTTGTCTATTACTTTCTGAGTGGCTGAATGCTAAAACTCAATTCATGAAATGGTGGGGAATAAGGCCTAACTGGCTTTAGAATCATTATTATTATTATAATACTGCACTATCCTGAAGTAATACTAACACTTTCAAGAGAATGTCCACATAATATTACAAGGTATCTCAAGCACACTTTTTACTACGCACATGATTCACTGCTCTTATTTTAATCTACACAGCTATACATGTATCAATAAACATTATTATGTTATCAAAAATAATTCTGTTCAATAATCTATTAGTATTTAAAGCCAATTATAAGTATTCATTTCACACAAATTGGTTGATATAGGCTTAGGATAAACTAGCCATTGTATATTTCTGATAAAAATGATTCACTGCACCTTTCTTCAATATACAAAGCTACATATACATGTAGGTATCACTAAGCAGTGCTTTCAAAAGTAATTTGGTTCAATAATCTATTCATGATTCAAGCAAATTAAGTATTTATTTCACACAAATTGGTTGATATAGGCTTAGGATAAACTAGCCATTGTATATTTCTAGTAAAAAGCTGTGATTACATTCGCATGCATGACATAATATTTCATAGCAAAATATGTACATGTGTACATGTACCTCAAGAAATGAAAATGTATATGTACTTTTTACCCTGTTATGTCTACAATGTACAGTCAAACCTGCTTTAGTGACCACCTGTCTATAAAGACCACCCAAGGGAGGCAAGAAAAGTGGTCTTTATAGGCAGGTCACTAGTGGTCTGTATGTACAGGTGCCTACAATGTATAGTACATGTTTCAATAAGAAGCCATTTTCAAGGGAAACAACAAATGTGGTCTTTGTAGACAGGTGGTCACTAAAGCAGGTTTGACTGTACAAACAAATTTACATGGACATCATCAACTAAAACCAGAACTAGCACACAGAAAAATAATAATGCCTCTTACACACAAAGCTCAAGCATTTCTATGGACACTAATTGTGCCAATGTGCTGCATGTTTACAACAAAACCACAACATGAGTGATACACATTATCCAACTAAATGTCTTAAAGGCATCATTTAACAATGCTAAAATGCTAAAAATTGCGCTTCAAAATGATCATGAAGTGCCTCAAAACAGTAAAAATCTTTGAGCGACCGGTTTTACCATTCTTGTTTTCCCCAATAGACTGTAATGTTATGAAAACCGTTTTCCCAAACGGTTGTTAAAATTTGTAATTCCAATCTTAAGTATCTTGATAATCAGACAGGCGATCTGTTTGTAAAAGTCATGGGGTTCCCGACTGACCTAAAGGTTTATATTATCATTGCAGCATGAGCTAAATCCAGGATTTTGTTTCAGAATCTGAGACAAAGTTACCGGATCCCTTTAAGAGTCATACATGTACTTGTTACATAATAAACAACATACCGGTAAGTGAATATTAATTCATTGTTACAGCCTCGATAAAAATGAAACCAAGGCCACTAGAGTACGCCATTTCACAATTAGGCACAAGAGTATGGAGATGTTACGGGTATTAAAGGGGGAAAGGTGTCTCTACAAAACTTGTTCTAAATAATTAGGGATGCTAAAATATTCACCTAACTTTCTAAAAAAAACCCAGATACTTGGAGGGGGGGGGGGAGGGGCAGAATTTAAATTCTGTATGTATTTCGACGCTGCACTATCAGGGATTAGCTAAAGAGAAGTTAGCTAATAACAATACATACAATAGCAATACAAAATAAAACAGTTTGAATGATGAAAAAATAGTGTGTTGTAATATGGCAAGCAATGACTAGACCTTGTGCTACAGTGTAGTGTTACCCTGTATTGCATTGTCTAATATCTACATGTACTTCAACACATAAATAATAATTATATTCTGTTTCATAAAATTTGTTATCAATAACAAGTACCAGTAAATGTTTTAAGCTACTTAAATTGTTGCATTTGATTGGCTGAGAGCAAAATTGTTATAGGAATGTGACACTTGATTATTGATAATAAGTTGTTATGAAACAGGGCCATGATGAAGGATAAATCTGTGGCAAGTATATTTTGTATGGATTCACTTTGTCAGATAGCCATGACGTGATCAGCCTTAGTGCCATGGTAATATAAAATATATTACAATCCTGTAATCATTCATCACTATGGAAACATAGTGCTTTTAAGAAGTGATATGTATATATTCTCATTAAAAAAATAAGCTAACGGTACGACTGAACGCCTATTTGAAATACTGACGAGATCTGTGGCAAGCCTAGTTTGTACAATTTAATCTTGTACCCTAATCAGCTGTAATAACATGATATGGCGAAATGTAATCACATGATCCTCACATGCACATGACTCTAGAAAAATAAGACAATTATACAGACAATAGTAGAAAATTCACATAAAGGAAACAAAATATGCTATGACTAGTCTATTTGATATATTTCAAACATGCATAGACCTATATTTGCATACATACATGTACACAGTTGCAAAATCAATTGATAGAAACTTTGAAGATAAGATTATGTTTCCAAGGCGTTTATAAACGGTAACAAATAACCAGTGATCATCAGCATTTAAACATTGATAATGTAGGTCCTAATAAAATGACATGATTGGTTGAGAGCTGACATGTGACCATACATTCATTCCTCCTAGGTGTGTAACTCTTCATTAGAAAGTGCTAATGACCTGGGCAGCGTTTCACGAAACTATCATTCTTACTGGTTTGGCAACATCCCATTGAAGCGTGTGTATTAAAGCTAACACATGTTTGAATGGGATGTCGGTGAAGTTGTACTTATGACGTTTTCATGAGATGATGCCCAGTAAGTTAAAGGGAGTGGATTGCCAGTTTCCATGTGCAGAAGGCCATAATTCGCTGACACCAGACTTGGTGGAAATACCATTAATGGGGGTACAAATTTGCACACAGCAAACCCATAGTCCAGTCAAGAATTACTCCCTAATCTCTCGGAGAGCTCGAGAGTCTTCGGGCAAATCAAAGCATTACATAAGGTCCAATGGTCATAAAACTCAAGGCTAACCCTGGTGATTGACAACACCTGTTATTGGGTAAACACCCGAACACGTTGTCGAATTCCCCATGAGAGCTGACTACTCAGTGACTTTAATCATCTGGTTCTCACTATGTGAGGTGACTACTGATGTATAGAATTGGGAAAAGGTGATAAATGTATGTCAATGACCAGGACCCTTGTTTCCACTGTATAATCAAGAAAGTGAGTTGGCTCAGTCGGTAAAGCGTCTGCCTGTCGTACCAAAGAGTGTGGGTTTGAATCCAACCCAGGCGGATGACTGAAGCCTGCATTGTGTGTTAACGTGCCCCTTCCCCTTAATGGTGCATATAATATGTATGCATACTACCCTCAATGGTAATCACTGAGGTATACCTGTACTATATGCATACATGTTTTATTTACTCAGAGTTACAAATGATATTATGTTGTTAAAACTCTGGAGAGATATTTGTGTATTTTGTGTATTTTGTTTGTGTAGCGCCTTGAGTATACTAGTAATTAGAAAAGTGCGCTTTATAAATATTTATTATTATTATTATTATTATTATTATTATGTACTAATGTGCTCGCTAGTGTACAATACATGTACAGTGAAACCTGTCTATAAAGACCACCCAAGAGAGACAGGAAAAGTGGTCTTAATAGGCAGGCGATCTTTAAGTACAAGTTCCTTAAGTACATGTTTCAATGAGAATTCATTTTCAAGGGAAACAAAAAATGTGTTCTCTGTAGACAGGTGGTCGCTAAAGCAGGTTCGACTGTATACCTTATGCATACTACTGCCCTCACCGATGTATATTACACTGATACTAGTGACTGATGATCATCTGGGGCTAGTGGTGGAGAGTCGTCTGGCGTTCTACCAGTTTCTTGATGGTCACATGACGCGATGCCACCTCACTGCTCAGAACGTCTTTCTCCTGGAGATGCTGCACAAGCTGGGAACATGCATCTGCAAAAAATAACAATAAAACTTGTAAGGTAAACAATAACAATAGGTCCACTTATATAGCGCAGCTACTATATGAATATACTCTACTGCGCTTAATACAAAGTATCGTATTATTATCCCAGCTGTAGCTAATAATATTAATAATAGCTCACATTTATAATGCGCCTAATACTACGTTTCTAGGCGCAGAACATATTATTACCCCGGTCATCGGATTCAGGCTTACCCGCACACAAGGTATGCACATTCTCCACTCCCTGGGGAGCATTCCAGCCAGTCGCCATTTTACAAGCACCACTTGCTAATCAAACCACATTAGCTTTCGCATCCTACCGGGTACCCATTTTAACACCTGGGTGGAGAGTGGCAAATGTAGATCAATGTCTTGCCAAAGGACATTAGTGCCGCGGCGGGACTTGAACCGCGGACCTTGTGATCTACAGTCCGGTGACATATCCACTCGACCACGACACCTCTACAACTATAACTAGGCACTAAGGCATTCAAGGAATTTTTTCCTACCAGGTAACTATCTACTTCACCAGGGTGGAGAGTGGCAAATATAGATTAATTGCTTGCCAAAGAAAATTAGTGCTGCGACGGGACTGGAACCGCGAACCATATAATCCTTCGTCTGGTGACGCATCCACTAGACCAAGACACCTTCAACTTACAAAAGAAATCATAGTTATGTACCTTCTTCTTCTCAAGGCCCATGTCCTGTGCACTATGCATGATCTGGCATTGGCAATGAACCCTTTCAGGTTTTGGGGTACTACAGGATTTTTTGTACGCGGGAGCAAACGAGAAGGTGCTTCATTGTCTGTATCTCCCCACAGTCTACATTCAAGATCCTCTACATGTATGTTAAAGCCTCATACAGACATTTCTTACCTGCGAATCCTTCTACCACACTCTACAAAACCAATTATATAATCATCCATCGATTGCACCACAGTATAAAAATTGTTTAAATCTGCATACATCTCTGAATGCTCCATCCCCTTCAAATTACAAAATATGGTTAGTTATTATGCTCCATGAGTGAAACAAATGACGGAAGCCTTCGACTCACCATTGACTGAACTCTGTAGCATCTCAACGTGACTTTTCAGTTCAGGCACTGACATCTCAGGTACTGGAAAAAGAAAAAGGGAAAGCTTTATAGAGTGGTGAATTGTGACATCATCATAACATTACGAGCCAGAGCAATATAACACTGAGTTCCTATATAGGAAATCTATTTATTCAGATGGTCATATCTCAGCCAATACTTAACATATTCAATAATTCAAAAATAGATTTTTATGATGTCAAAGCATTGGTACTCTATACAGTGAAACATGAGATTGCTCAAGGGAGATAATAAGAAAGTTCTATACAGGCAGTTTGTTTTCATGTACAAGTACACTTTTCAATGAGAGTTATTCTTCTAGGGGAAGGAAAAATGTGGTCTTTATTGACAAACGGTCTTTCTATGCAGGTGTTCGCTACAGCAGGATTCTCTGTCTTATTATTCTAGATCATGAACTGTAAAGCTTCTTCGCAAAACATTTGGTGTGTATCTATACAGCTTTTCAATATTGAGTAACATTTAGCAAATCAACAAATACTTCCAGTCTTTATAGACAAACGGTTTTTTATGCCAGTGTTCGCTACAGCAGGATTCTCTGTCTTATTATTCTAGCTTCTTCGCAAAACCTTTGGTGTGTATACACACAGCTTTTCAACAATGAGTAACATTTAGCAAATCAACAAATACTGCTCCCATTCTGGGTATGTTCTGTAGCTGACCAGGCAGGCATGCACTTACAGGACTCTTTGTTGACGTGTTTAACATCTCTCCATAACTCTCTATCATCACTTGGAGGAACATCGCCCTCTATCGTCACTGTGTTACCATAACTATTGTCAATGTCTCTTTCTGCAGCACCAAACATGGTTTTTGTATGGCCATTCAAAGTTCTGGAGTCTTTGGCATCACTGCAGCTTTCAGCCTTAGTTTCTTGATATTCCACTGTATTATGTCCATGGTGTTCTGGGTCTTTGAGGGATAGAGTATGCATCTTTGTCAAATACTGATCATGTATACTTTGGCAAGATTTATATGGGCTACTTTCCAGTTTGCAAGAAGCTTGGCTGAGAGAACTATCTGGGTATTTCTTGCTTTCATTATCAGTTAATCTGGTTGCAGGCACTTCGTTGCTTGGACAGCAAGAGCCATCTCTGACAGGATGGACGGGGCGCGGTCGTTGCTCAGGCACTTTCACGTTTTGTTTGCTGTCTCCTTCCTGCTTTCCAAACAAGTACTTGGTGTAGCTACGGCGCAGCTCATGGATGGAGGAGTCCAAGAGAGGCTCGCTTCTGCATCTCTCAGCATCTCTCAGCTTCCCTATCTGACTCGCACCGGAGAACTGAGGACTACCGCTCCGTGAGCCAGGATTGCTCTTACTCACATGGTTACGGATGTTCTCCAAGAGAAGTTCGTTGCCGAGGTTGTTGCTCTTGAAGTTCAGCCACTGAGTAGTCCTTATATTGTCGGTCTACGAAAATGGCAATGTAGCATGGGAAAGAGAGAGAGAAAATAACCATCAGTCTAAACGTGTAGACCAAATTAAAGTACAAGAACTTCGTCATCAGACATGAGTGACACACATACATTTTCTGTCATCTTTTATGGAGTATAGGCTTCAATTATTTAAGCTCTAGCCAGTACAAAAATTACTTGAAGATGTCATTCTGTTTAATGAAGAAAAAAAGAGAAGAAGGACATTGCTTTAAAAACACAAAAATAAATAATTTGAATTATCAAGTGAAATTACTGTGCAAATTTTGTACATTAGATACTAAAAAGAGAAATAAAAAAAGAAAAAGGCTGTACAAAAATTATTATTTCTACTTTCAAAATCCTTACCTGCGATTTGCTCTGCAGCTTCATGGCGGAGCGGCTCAGTCGTCGGGCAAGCTTGTGGAACTTCCTGAAGCAAGTGGCGTGTGCTAAGGTGTCTGTGTGGATCAGCTCAGGGAGCTCATTGAACCCCTCCTGCACAGGACCACTGGTCAGGTACCTGGCACAGACATCGCAGGTCGTGAGTTCTTGACCCGTGTCTTGTAAGCAGATCTCACACTCCTTCTCATCAAGACTTATGCTCACAAAGCTGTCATCTTTGCCAGGGGAACCCATCTTTCGTTCAAATCATCCAACAACATTTTCCAATGCAGACTGCGATCCCGAGAAGAAAAAAAAAGAAAAAAAGATTGATAATCATTCTATACTTTCAAATTTCCACAAATGAAGAAAGGTCACTAACAATGTCACCTGAGGCTGAGCCACCACTGATGTGAGAGCCATATTGGCGGTGCTGTGATGGTCTCTCTTTGCTAAAGTTTCCCATCATGACTAGAGTATATGTAATAATTAATATGTTATTGTTATTGTTAACTCAATATCTGGTTATATTTTGGTACAACTACTAGAGGTCTAATTACTCTATCTTTGCTCCATTGAATTTTCAAATAAGGGTGGCCATAAAACATGCAAACAGGCAAATACACAGGTGTCAAACCCCAAAACAAACAAATATAATTTCATAAATAAAGTCTAGACAGATCTAGAATCTAGATCTAAAGTTAGATTGAAAACAAACTAAAAATACAAGAGTTCTAATCACCAACACTGCAGCATTCATTCAGCAGAAGTCACTCAAAATCAAGAGGAACAGCAATGTATAGAAGGGAAGAGTCGAAACAACACAAAGGCATTGTCATAGTCAAATCAAAATATGTATGCTTAATTGCTTATGCTTATGTTATGGCATGGCTTTCCTGGCCTGGCCCAATTTCCTTCATCACCATATCCGGAGCGCAGCGGCTCGCACCACACAAAGACGACACAGACTATCTAGAGCTGCAGAGCACAAACGAGTCACTTTCCCATCGACAAAGAATAAATAAAAAATGCACGTTTTCATCAGATCATTAGACATTTCGACACACTCATGAATCCATTATGGATTGCAGCTAATTTATTCTCAACTATACGATGATCTTGGGTACTTACAATAATCACATTTCGTCTGATTCTATCCTTGGTTCTATCAATCATTTTCATCGACAATCATCATCACTTTTGTTTTGTTTGACAGCTAGTCGTCGCTTCAGCTGTTCGCGAGTAATTAAAATCGTTATGATCATATTATTCTTGTTACAAGTCTTCGGTAGTCGATTCTTTTCTCATCATTCGAGAGATGCAGTGTGTATGGTTTCTGGTCTATATACATGTAAATCTGAACAATCCAATCATATGTCACCAATAAAAAGGAATGTTACAACCCGAAGTGGTAGGTTAATTAAGCAACCAACAATTCTTGATCTGTAGTACAGTCTTTCTTTAGGTCAAGTATAGTTTTGATGGTTTGTTTGTTCTTTTGTTCATTTTTTTGTTAGTATACTTTTTGTTTTTGTTTGTCTTATTACATTATATTCCATTATGTTTTTGTTTGTCCAATGGATGATTATGCCGTATTTTGTTAGTCTGCATAAATCTTAACAATCCAATCACAAAAATGAAACTTATAATTTATTATATTATAGTTAAGACAAGAATGTATTTTTTTTAAAATTATTTTTTGTTTTTATCTTTCTTTTTCTTCATGTTTGTATTTAGATTGTTCATGTGGTATTCCCCACTTTTCATGTATATGCTTGCCATATTTTATAATATTGTATTTATGTTTAGCATAGGCTAGGTTTAGATCATTCCTATTTATCGTTATACTTTTATATTGTTGTTTTGTTGTATTCTGTATTCTTTGTATTATTAAGCTATGTTTGTATTCTTTATTATGTATCATTATCATGACATGTATATGTGTTGTACTCTCATACCCCAGAAGGGGGTCGAATGAGTCAATAAATTCTATTCTATTCTATTCAAAAGTTGCAGATCACTGAATTGAATCAAAATGAATTCCCTGGCCGTAAAGGCTTCGTGCTTTGCACTCGCAATCTTGTAGGCCTACTTGCACCCCCCCCTGGAAAATCCTGGAGCCACCCCTTATTACCCACCCCCAGAAAACTACCCCCTAAGCTAAGGACAACCATCTCCGCCTAATTACCCCCTGAAAAATTACCTCTAGGACACTTATACCAGCCAGCCAAGGTCACCCCCCTCCTCTCACACACACACTACAAAGACACATACATACACACACACACGGAGGCTATTGTCCTAGAGGATATTTTTTCTCCAGGTGAAATTGACCTAGGGGGTAATTGTCCACGGGGGGGGGGGGGGGGTAAGTTTCCTAGACGGGACGTCCTCGGGGTGGTTGTCCTTCGAGGGTAGTTTCCGGGGGTAATTTTCAAAGGGGGGGGGGGCGGGTCTAGCCGGTGGCGAGGGTGGGGGCCCCAATTGGTAAGCAAATATTAAGCGATAAGAGGGGGGGGGGGTAGTGTCGTAGTGAGCACTATTTTTGTTAGTCAACACCACTCCCCCTTCCCCACCCTTGAGCAAAACCAAAATTGGGGGGTCACGGGTGGGGTCTGGGCTCCCTGCGCCCCCCCCCCTGGACTGCCCCTGGTCCAGGGGAGAGAGAGTTCCTGCATGTATTTGTTAATGTATTTGTTACTGTATTATGTCGTTATATTTGTAACCCTGCATGTTGTCAGAGGACCTGGGTGATTTCGATGCAATTACTCTTTTATAATATCCTTCTACTGAAATAAAGATGACTCATTAATTTAATATACGCTCATCTCATGAACTCTCACCCCGTGACCCGGAACTCTGATCAATAAAGCTCTATAACAAAATGAACTGGGTTTGAGAATGACACATGTTTAATTTGACATCACAATAATGACATGTATTTCTTTATGTTTGTACAGTAAACGAGCCTTGCAGACTTTCAAGAGAGATGCGACGAATTACAAAACACCAAGAGTTCATAGATATTGTTTTACACTTCAATAAACATTCAATACTCATCAACATAAAGGTGAGACGACAGAATGAAACGATACACCAAAGGCACTTTATCATTTATAGCAAAAAGAAGTATTGAAAGTTTACAAAGTATTGCACTGAAATTCAAACTCGAAATTCAACACGCATATAATATACATGCTATGCGAGTGCAGCTTGAAACGATTCACCACTAACATTTTTTTGCGACAATATTCTTGTCTGATTCGGGGTAAAATTGATAGTAGTTCCACTTCCACCTATAATGAATGCATAATTTGAATCTAACTAATCATCTAGCTATATAATTTCAAATATAGTTCAATGCTTTAAAGAAATCTATTTGTTTTGTTTTTAAAGCTTAAATTAACCTTTAATTTGAAAAGTTTATCACATCTTTCCATTCAATTCAACACCATAAACATCAATACATCATTGCCTTGGTTATGTTTGCATATCCGCAAAATTCATTTGCACATTAAAAAGAAGCTCATTTTGAAATATTGAGACATTAAGCCCACAGGAAAAAGAAGAAAAAACCTTTATATTTCACAAGCCACCCTTCAAGTAGACCATTTAGTTTGGTGTCCAGACCAGACCGATGCGGGGTTAGTAATAAGTTGCTTCATAATCACTCATTAAACAGATATTGAGACTGCCATTAAATCAGTAAATCATTTGATGTATAGATAAAGTTCACAACTAAATTATTCATACACTTACCAAGTTTTATATTTGTTTTGTGAACAATTGATTTGTCCCGATTTATATAATTAAGAATGTAACTATTAAAAACCTGAAGTATTTACCGAAAGCCCTAGTTCAACCAGTCCACCTTGCATTCTTGAGTTACAACATACACAACAAAACATCAAATTTTACAAGGGTATGGATATTAAGTTTTTAGCTGTATTTACATCATGACGCTGAATTGAGGGGTGTCGCTATGATTTGCAGGTATTAAGTATCAGTATGACATTTTGTAATCAGATGCCAATCGGTATAAGATCAATTTTGAATTTGGTAACATGATGTTTTTCCGTTTCCATTTGTCTCCAATGAGTAAATTGTAACTAAAATCTTCATCAAACATTTGAGATGAAAGTCTTTATGTAACGGCAACATCTGTATGAATATGATATGAATCAAAGTGTTGTTTATCCCGTATGAAGTCGTCAGTAGTACAAACGTTTTTTCACAAGATCGATTTGCATTCAACTTTTACTTGAACAAAAACGTAATATGCTTTAATGAGACATACCATGCTTTGGCTAATTATACACTTACCAACAAAAAAAAAAGGAAGTAAAACTCATCGCCGTCAGAATCTTAGAAAAATAATATTCTTACGAACAGCGCCATCACCGAATGAATTTAATATGCAGCGCCACCAACGACCGAATTGAAAAAGGATTACAAATCAAAATAAAAATCATGGTCTAATCTAAATCTTTGCCAAAGTTAAACTTTCCTAAAATGCGTAAATCTTATCCTAACCGACTAACGAAGAAATTAAGTTTGTACATTATTTGAAAGAAAAAAATATTCCATTTATTTTTGAGATGATTTGAATGCCAAAGAGGCTCGAAATAACAGCACTATTGTTTCAATCATAACATGAAACCTTTATTTACACTACCTATTAAGAATATCTAATAATACGAATATATATGTTAATAACATCAGGAGTAAGGAAACATTAGTGAAGTTTTGGAAATCTTTGAAACTAATGAAATAACACCCGTATAGTGTGTTGAAGAGTATTTTCAAAATATACATTCATGATTTATAAGTGCAAATATACAGAAAAAAGAAAAGAAGAAGAATCTTTTTTGGGGTGCTTATTCACCTACATTCGCTCTGTAAGCAGCATAAACAAAAATAATAATTAAATACATTACTAACCTAATCGAATACATTACCCGGATCAACAAAATGAAAAAATATATATCACAAAATAAAAATATATTATGTAACTGTCAACGGCTACATATTGTTTTATATTCGAAAATGAAGTCCAAATTCTAACCACGTAAAAGATAATGATAAAGAGCAAATTTTCAGCTCAACTATTTATACGCCCTTATTGATTCGAGCTATGGTATCTGTGAAATGTCAAATTTCCTCTTAATCTGCTGTAATGATGACAAGCATATGGAACAATTATAGTGAGGTATATTGAGTTTCTAAATCTTCCTAGCACGGGAGCAGTTCTAGAGGGGGGGGGGGGGGGGGGAGAGGCATCCTGCAATTTTTCTTGATTAGTAATGAATTTTAGCGAGACGTAGAGGCAATAAATGCAAGAAACCAACGCCCCCCCCCCCCCCGTGTTTAAACATCTGAGTTACCATCAGTAGAGGAGCCAGCATAGGTTGAAGCAGGGTATACTCCTGATCAATTTGAAGACCCAGTGATACAAAAACAAAATTTTACTGACACTCGACCAAGTTTAGCTGGTCTAATGTTAACACTACAAGCATACGTCAAGAAAGGATTCCGCCCTCTCTCATTCTTTTTTGGATATGCCACAAAACATAACATATCAATTTTATCTTAATTTTTTACCGATTTTGCTCTACTTTAACATTTGGCATGGGAAAATGATGGAATAAATTGTTTCCATTCACCTGATAAACCTTTTACGCGTCTTCGTCAGATTTGCAAACAGACTTTGCATAAGAAACTGGCTTCCTGAACTTACAAACACGATACGTTACGTATAACGGAGTTTACAGATAGCACATGTTTTCACGAAGTGACGGTAGTGAGGAAAATCGTCACGCAAAGTGAATGCAATTTGTTTTCACTACCGTCACTTCGTGAAAACAGCGACGAAATGACCCCAAATATCCACAGATCTTGGAGAAGTTCCACTTTGAGCATCTTAGAATAATTACTGCCAAAGTCCTAGATGTGCTTCATAAATACCTTTTGTTTGACCTCTTGAAAATCCACCTGCGTGTCATAGAATGTACCGTTGGTGCATACATGAATAATGTTACATAACTTTCATGAGCACATATCCAGTATTAATCTCTGCATGTGGGTTTTACCATTTTGGTACAAATGACCTTTATCTGCCCATGCGCAGATTGTATCTGTAAACTCCCTTATTATGATGTCTTAATATAAGACACTTTATCTTATTCTTAGGAAACGAACAATGTACAATCAAACAGACGTTTCCTTTTATTAGTATTTTTTCATCTAGCTAGCGCGTCTTTGCAAAATTCATCAAATCCTTCTACTTTTCTACAACTTTTTTTTTGTAGTCTCCTGGGGTATGCATAAATTAGACCCTACATCGAATTGTGCAGCATTATAATTTCGGGTATATAATGTTTAATATCACCGTGGCTCTTATCTGCTCTTACATTTAAACTCTTAATGTATCTACATTTTATCTACACTTATCTACATTTGTATTTCATATCTGATGACATGGAAACCAGTGAGATAACGGGGAACAAACATTTACGATAAAATGATTATTTTCCTCTCTTTATCATCATTCTTTTGGGTGAAAAAGCGGAATATAGCGATGGTCAATTATCAACAATTTTATCAAGATAACGATTTCATTCGTAGATCATCTGAAACATCCTTATCAACAAGAAGCTTCAACATGATCCCAATATTTAAAACAAAAACAACCTATGGCAATTTCAATCGCTTTGTTGTGCATCAGTCCACCTTTTGAAAATTTAATTTGATATAATTTAAAATTTAGATTAGCATTACCATGAGTACAATGGTATATTAATTATATATTACTTTTAAAGGCAAAGCAAACACGAGAATAGAGTCATGAAATTGCCCTGGAGTTGATTTCTTGAAAGTCCTTACGATCGTGAAGTATTTTCAGAGGGATACAACGAAAACGAAAAATCGTTCCAATGAAGAAAAATTCTTGGTTCTTGGTGCTGGTGTCTTATTGGCAATTGGCAACATACATTCTAAATTACATGTAATTATTTCATCGTTATGTCGATCAAATAGTTGATGTTTTACTAGTTCAGAATCTGGCCGGTTCTTATATTTAAAAAAAATCTCATTGATATTCCCTACACTTGCTTAAAGCCGCCGATGGTGGCGTTATTAACGAAGTCGTATCGGCAGGCGTAGACATTCGGGGATCACGTCATCCTCAGCGCACAAAAAGATAACGGTGGTGGACATTATTACAAACTAAATGGGCCATAATCTGGACTAATGTTTTACCAGCCATTAATAAGGAAGGAAGAAGTCAGTTTAGACCGGATCCGGTAAGAAGATAAGATAACATACATTTAAGATTTATTTTCTTCTTTTTCCTTCCTCGCTTTTCGCCTATTGAGACATAGAAGTACGATGAGCAAAAGAGATGCGAAGGTTTGGATGATACCGAGTAGAATGAAGGATTGATCGTAGCTTCCGAATTGGTCGAACAGCCAACCTGCAAATGAAGAACACGTGAGAAGAAAAAGCAATCAGAAAAATGAGGAATTGAAATACATGTCAGATTTACTGATTTATCTTTCTGAATATGAAATATGAGATATCATTATCAGATTATCAGGGATCATAAAGAAAGCAAATGAAAGTACAACCTCTGTGATATAGTATACAAATAATAGATGTTTGCAAGGGTATCCGGACACCTACCCCCTGGACATCCACCCTCGGATAACCACCCCCTAGGACAACTACTCCCAAGGGTAACCAGGCTCTAGGACGACTACCCCCTAGGACAACTACACCCGGACAACAATCCCCAGACAACTACCCCCCCCCGGACAGCTACCCCTAGGACAACTACTCCCTAGGGCAACCATCCTCTAGGATGACTACCCCCTAGGACAACTACCCCCGGACAACTACTCGCAGACAACTACTTCCTAGGGCAACTACCCCTAGGACAATTACCCCCGGAAAACTACCACCCAGACAACTACCCACTAGGACAACTACTCCCCTGACAACTATCCTATGGGTATTGGTCCGGGGGTAACGATTTGAAATTCTTTGCCCAAACTTATTGTTGTGAGTGATAATACCTGTCAGGAAACCAGCTGACATCCGTCCGATCCCAGCGAATCCGTAGGACCAACCCAGTGCATTGGGAAATCTTTCCATACCGATGGACTGCTTAATCACAACCACAGCTATCGGGAAGAAGACACCGCTGGCTGCCCCGTAGGTGAGCGAGGCTGCGATGAGAGCCCCGTAGCTATTCAACACAGGATCAAGCAACATTGGCGCGGCAGACAGAAAGGAAGAAATGGTGAGAAGCTGTGCAGCAGTAAGTATTTTATAGTCTACGATCAAACCATGCCCAGCCCGGGCGACGATGTTCGACACACCGGCAACTGAAGCTATGAAGGTGGCTTGAAGAGGTGCGATTCCTTTCTCTTGGGCGTGGGGCACGAGGTAAATAAGCCAACCCATGTAGACAAACCGCCCACAAAATTGGACGACCATGAGAATGATAAAGAAAACGTCTTTGAACAAAGATAGACCAAGAAGTGAGTGGCACCTTTCTGCCCGTGTCTCTGCTCTCGCTTCGTCCTCGTCTTCTTTCTTTAACGTATCGCATTTTTCAACATCAGTTACTGTACGATCTTCCCTATCGTCTACATACACCGATCCATTAGTGTACCCGTTCTCTGTTTCAGTCTTCTCTATATGTTTAAGCTCAAATGATTCGTTGGATTTAATTTTATTGTCTATAAAGCCATTGCTTTGCGAAACAGGTCTAGTGTTTACGTCATCCTCTTCATCGTCTTCTGGTCCTAGATCACACATTATTCCTTTTGAAACGTATTCCTTTTCATCTATGCAGTCATCCGACTCGACCTCTACCGATTTATATTCCATCTTGTCCTTTCGTCGTCTCTCGGGACTAGGTCTAACTTTAATTGGACGCAAGAGGGTGCCACACACACTGACATGGAAGCACAGCGCCCCTATTATGAAGAGACCTCCTCGCCAGCCGTACGTATCTATGAGGATCTGGGCTAACGGTGCTAGGACCAGGATCCCTACTCCAGACCCGGCGTATGCTAGACCATTGGCAAGACTGTATCTCTTCTCGAAGTAATGGCCAACCATTGTGAGACTTGGCGTTAGAGCGAGACCTAGACCGATACCTGAGACAAGAACAACAACAAAGGATAATATGGTATGTGGTCATTATATTTCAAAAATCGTGCTATTCTTACTTCTGTTTGAATCAGAATCTTTGTTTGAAGATAATAGTATATAACAGTGCAGTTCCTTGAACATATCCCATCCGAGAACGTCTTTTTATAACGCAGGCTACTATCTTGCATTAGCTCTATTATGCGAATCCACGTCACAATGCAAATTAAATTATAAATTGTCAAACGACTTGTAGAAGTATGTATGTATCTCTTGGCATCTGATTTTGGGGTTCGAAAGGTTCATAATATATCCTCACTTGCTGACATGGCAAACACATGATTGAGAATTATAGATTCAAATTAATACAACCTAAAACATAAGGAACGTTGATGGGACAGTGAATATCAAATGCATGATTTCGAGATGGGGTTGATACCATACGGGATAAAATGTGTAGCTGATACACATAATTATGTTGATTGTGCCTATAAAATATTTCATTAGACGATGCCATGTAGAATTGTCGTGATATAGTGGGTACGTTACCGGACTTTGGATCATAATGGTCCGCGGTTCAAGTTCCGCCACGCCACTAATTTCCTTTGGCAAGACGTTAATCTATGTTTGCAACACTCGACCCAGGTGAGGTAAACGGGCACCTGGCAGGAATCGATTCCTTCAAACACTAAATCGCTATAATGGCAGCATTGATAAATCCGGGGTAACGATTTTGGAGCGCCAGGAGTGTCAAGTCTGACATACATGACCGCTATAGAAGAACTCACTATTACAGTCCAAACTGCTTTTAATTAGTGACCACCTGTCTACAAAGACCACCTGTCTACAAAGGCCACATTTGTTGTCTCCGTTGAAAATGGTTACTCATTGAATCATGTATTAAAGGAACCTGTCTACAAAGGCCACTTCTTGTGTTTCCCCCGGGTGGTCGCTATAGACAGGTTTGACTGTATTATCCGTATTATTATCATATGACATGATTACCTGATAACGATAGACATATTGATAGCTGACTGACGTCGGTAGTACCAGCAGCTAAGATCAGACCCGTCCCGCCGAAGAAGCCTCCAGCCATAGCGATCGGTCGGCAACCAAAGCGCCTACATAACGGACCACTAATCAAACCTGAGAAAATAATAGAATCATCATGGTAACTATACTGCATTATTGTAGAGCGCATAGAGATTTCTTATAAAGTAAGTGTTAGGCGGTATATAAGCGAATATAATCATTATTATATTTATTACTTGTGCAACCAGTGAAGTAGTATCTCACTGTTATTATGATTTCTAAATGAAGTTATAGCCCCTCTAAAGTGTTGGGAGCCCCCAAAATCTGATGGCGAAATACACTTAACTTGTATCATAATGTGAAAGAACATTTCTAACTCAAAGGATAAACAGATGCTCCATTTTGCATACCTCCTAGTACAATCCCTCACTGAAACCCTTAAAAATCTAATTTTTCATTCAAAGCTACCATACCTGTAAAATCAGCAAACGTGACGCAGAGTGAACTAATCCAGCCAATCAGAGACGTGGACACACCGAAGTAAGTTCGGAAGGTTGGCAGGAATACACCAAGGCACTTAGCGATCCCCTCCCTGAAGATGAGTGTGCAATGGGCAGCCAGCAGGATGAACCAGCCGTAACCTAAGCAAAAACAACAACATGTTTAACATTAATTAGAATTTGATCACTTAGACTTTCGAGAAATCAATCCAAGGAATTTTCAATAGCCTTATCAAACACCTTTTTAAAATGATTTCTGCGAATTCTACTTTATCGAAACAAGATTTCAATGGATATATATAAATAAACGGTAGTTGATTTTTCAAAAGTCTTTGCGATCGTGTTAAAGTAGAAATGATAACTAGACGTTCAACAAGGGTTCAGTAAATATGCTGTCACTGCAAAAGAAATGGCTCGCAAACGTTAGGTCCATTCAAGCTGTAGCCAGTCCACAGCTCCACCCCTCCCTCCCTCCCCACCTCAGGAAAAAAAAACGGTGTCCAAACGTTCATGATGACAATTATTAGTACACATTATTTGGATTAGTACTTAATTTGCTATGGTTATTTTGTCGGCAAGCTACATCCCCGGCCCCCCCCCACTCAGTGTTATTTAGGGTACGCATATGCTCGTACCCTCTTTTTCAAAGCACCCCCTATCTGAGGACTGCTAACATTTTCGAACCCCCCTTTCGCGGGCTTTTCCTGCCTTGGAGACCCCCCTAAATCAGGAAAAATGCTCAATGTAACCCCCTAAATTCGGAATAATTTCTCAGGAGTCCAAAGAGATGAGATAAAAAAAGAAAAACACCCCCTTTTTAAAGAAATCTCCGGGTTAAAAGTCAAATACACCCCTTTTTTTTTACAATTCTCGGGCCGGACTTTGTCGCACGAAAAGTACCCCTTTACCGGACATTTTGGCAACACGCATGGGGTCATTCCGACCTCTGAGTGGTGGGGCCGGGGCTACATCTTGCCAAAAATAAGTATGATCGAGAAGAACCAGAGACAGCCCTCCAAGAACCATGACTTTTATTGTTGCCGAAATCAACTGTTTAATACACTGCTTCTGAAAAGATAACTCACTCAAGAGATGATCATTATAGTTGTACAATAAGTCAAAGGACAACGTAGTTTTTTTGTCTTAAACCCATCAGAGGAGATCATGCGAGTGAAAAGAGAGCTGAAACGGAACAGTTCATAGCTTTACTTAATAGGCGCAGCATTTTCCTATGGTGGATATTATGACAATTTGTTTCTATGGATTTCAGCCCGTTTCAGCGTCATTTAGGGAATTTTAGATTTGCACATCGACATAGTGGACTGCTACATGTGACGTCCTTTTAAGGCACTGGCATTGCCTTACGTCATACGTAGCAGTCCACTATGTCGACGTGCACATTTTAAAGTCCCTATTGGGTCCATACTCACCTCCGTCAGGTGCAGGTGGTTTGTCTGAGGATGACCCCGAATCCTTTCCCGGCGACCTTTGAACTCTGCTGCCGTTCTGCGCATGCTGATTGACCTCCTGTGTTTTGGAATGGCCATTGGTGATTGGTTCAGCGTCTTCTTCATGGTAGGGCACGATGTCTTGAGAGGAATCCGAAGGCGGGAGCTTTGAATATTTAGTGAATCCTCTGAAAAGATAATAAATGAACAAAATCTGTTAAAGGGACTTTGTAACATTGTTCAGATGAGAGATAGTGGTGCTAAGGTAGTGACTTCAATGCTAGATGTACAATTAAAGATAATCTGAAAATTTGAGCGAAAACGGACCATTGTTCATGGTACAAATTAGGCAAAAACTGATCCGATCGATTCCTTAATTCTCGAAACTATATTATTACAATTTAATTACATTTTAGGTGAATGGAAATCTCACAAAGCAATGAAATGGCTCTACATTCCATTCCAGACATTTAAGTGTTGACAGATTTTTTATAGCCTGTTTTTATGTCTTTTTTCATGGGAAAACGGTTGGGAAAATTCAAAAATGGTTGGGAGAATTTAGATTCAGAAGCGCCTCCCATCGACGCCCGTTCGAAAACCCGTTGAACTTTGTTAAAAATCTTCATATTGCGTGAATTAATTTCGGATTTGGGGCATCGTAGTTGGATAATCCATACATACAAACATAATTTTATGTGTTTTGCATCCTGATTCAACAGATTTGTGAAATCAACCATCACAATGTTACTAAGTACCTTTAAGTTTCAACCTGTAGTGCTTTCGAGTAGTTGACCTTTTTTCCCTTTTGTTAAGTTAAGCAAACATGCATCGCATAGGAGGCGTCGATTTGCTATGTTGGGCATGCATGTAAGCAGAAAACAAAAGTAAATACGCCATGTTAATTGTGACCAACTGAAACTATAGGCCAAACTTTGTGTTGGCTCTTTGTGAGGGCATGCAGTTTCATTGATTAATAGGAGAGTTTTGCCGACCCGGTTCGAGTTTTGCGAATACTGGTTTGTTGAACAAGCACAAACCAAACGAATGTACGCCATGTTGTGACCAACAGAAACCAAGGTAGCGAACTATGTGTCTCGATGGCTCTGTGTAAGGGTTTAACGCACGCCCTCTATTGTTAGCTGAACAAATAACATCATATTATAATTTAATTACATTTTAGGTGATTGTATATCGTCACAAAGCAATGAATCGGCTCTACGTACCATCCCATACATTTAAATGTCGAAACATATTTTTAAAGCCTGCCTTATGTTTTTATTGTCAAGGAAAAACGGCGGTTGAATTTTTGTTCTCAAAAGTGGTTGGGAAAATGTACTGGAAGGGTGATGCACAGTGACGCCTTCAAAGAAAACCATAAATATCTTTGTGGTTTGAGTATTGTTTCAGGATTTTGTGCATGTTAGAGGGTTAGTACACTAAAAGAAATATATGATGAGTAACATGTGTATATTTTTCAGTAACCTTCAACAATATTACCAAGTCACTTTAATGTACTCGGTGACTTTGTGTGAAACATGTGAGCATGTTTATTTGTACCATTGCCATATTTTCCCGCCAGGTATTCACAATGATAAATCTGATCAACCTCCCCATTCCTTTTACTCAATAGGCCTGTTTTCATCAGCTCGAGATTGCCAAATAACCCGCTATTTTAACGATCCCGATCGCAAATTATCTAACTAATTTGCGTCTAAATCAGCCCGCAGTTACAATTAGCGGACATTTGGTCGAGATAATCATCCCAAGATATCTTGGGCTAGTTTGCGAAATATCCCGCTATTTGTCCGGTGCGTCATCACCAGCCCGAAGATAATCTTATAGCTGGCTATTTGGCAATCTCGAGCTGATGAAAACAGGCTAAACCTGATATTTGAAGCTCGGCTCTACTTGATAGCATTCATTACGAACAACCGACCTATGACGTCATATATATGGATGCATGAATTTGAAAACCAATCGAATTACATTTTACGTCGAGGTTTGATTAAGGAATTGAACATGGTTATTCTAAGGGTACATGCATGACGGCAAGTCGGTTGAATGTAGCTCGTACGATATAATATGATGTGTTCCTTCCATTTATATATCAAAAAATGACAAAATATCTTCATACGATCATTTTATAATGTGAATGGTACGTAGCAGAAGTAATCCTTTTTAAGCTGTCATATTTTTCATTGATTTTGGATGAAATAAAAGCGTCATAATGACGTATGTTTTTTTTTTGTTAGTTTGATATAGAACTCCGACGGCGGTAAACAACGGTCAAAGTGGCCAAACTGACCAATGAGTCAATAGGGTATAAATTCATTGCATGAAACTGACTGTTCTGGGATCAGCGCGTATTTAAAAATAGAATGCTGATGTCATGCCCATCCAATGGTTCTGATTGAATTTTTTGTCTGACGTTGGCTCCACAAATGACGATTAAGTTGAATGATCAAAAAATGATCAACACGACTAAAAAGTAAATAATGTTGTCGACAAGACAATTTTACCCCGGATAAGGTCTTCAAACTTTACCTACCCAAAGTATGGATTAATGCCCTTTATCTCCTAGTGTAATTCTCGATTATCAACATTTTACACACTTGAATATTCGTATAAAATTCTAATGCGAATTCCTTGTCATTCTGATCGTAGTCAGATTTTATAGCGTGTGGTGTATCATGAAAGATTTCAGCCTAGTTGGAAAAAAAAATAATTTATTCTTATTTTTAAAGAATACATTCTTTTTAAGGACATTTTCATTTTACCGGAAAATGCAAGGCATTAAACATACTCTCATCCTCAGCATTATCTTTGTTATATATCTCTCTATCTCTCGCTTTGTCTCTCTTTCTCTCTCCCTTTCTCTCCCTCTGTCTTTCTCTATCTTACACTTTTCCTGGATCTCCTGTGCTGTCTGCACTATTATTCCCCCTACCTCTCTTCTATATTTCTCTCCAGCCCTATGATGACTGTGGAATAAAATTAAGCAACTGTTAGCTGTTAATCGAATTTTATGAATTGTATTAATTTGTATATAATGTGTACGCTGATTTATTTAGAAAATTCATTCACTCCTAATACGATTTATGTTTTAATAAATATTTATGTTTTTACAATGTACAAAATTCTGCAATTCAGCCATCTGGCTGCAAATGAATTTTTAATAAAATCATTACTATTACCATATAATTTTATATTTAAAAAATCAACAAATTTTACAACATAGTGAGGACTGAGGAGTTATGGATATTCCTAGCTATAGATGAAATAAAACGAGCTAAATATTGAAAATTCATTTGATATATCAACTTAATAAATATGAAGCATATATAATGAGTATAATAAGAGTCATTTGGATTAATGTTTAAAGGTAAAGACCAGTTTTGGAAACGCCCCCCTCTCAAAAAATGAAATGGAAGCTCTTATTACCAATCATGTGAAAGAATATGTTTTGACTAATACGTGATGAAACTAATTTTGCCGAGAAACCACCTGCTAATTGATATATTTGGTAAATTATTATATCTATCCGGACCGGATAGATATCGCGCACGTCGGTGTCACATAGACCTATATACATCATTCTGTGTACAGTGCTTGTACCTATACCAAGGCTGGGTCAAATTTCTTATCATTTTGATGATTCCAGAACCTTGCAGTACACACCAATACTTATATGCTAGATGATCAACCTTTTCTGATCGATTCCACAACGTTTATTTCAAAATGCAATCGCATGACAAGAACCGGTCTTTGTCTTTAATACAAAGAGGATTCTGTCAGAGCCAGTTAATGAAAAGAGGCAAGCACTAGAAAGAAATATTAGACTGGTTACAAGGTATGTGTTTTATGTGTGCATAACCCTTTACGTACTTCAAATACGAAGAGGAAGATACAATATGACTAATTTATGCTTATAATACCAGCATGTTCACAATTCAATATAATACTTTTATATATGTGACCGCACACGCGGCACACCACAAAACCAACACTGAAAAAGTATAGGATGTGATATTCAGTTAGAGCTCATGAAAGTTTACTTGATCAGATTGATCAAATTTTCCTGAAAGAGCATACTTTCTTCTATCCAATTTCAAAATGTTAAAGCACAAAACAATCAAGAACTAGACATTGAATTCGTCACGGAGACGAATTGAGTGATGTGCCGCTTTGATCGAGACATAACACATGTAGAAACGCAATGGGTGATTTGGTCTTCTTATCCCTTCCAAAAGATGAAAAAAAAAGGAACCAATCAATTCAAGGAAACATTAGGATATATATTTGTAATGAAATAGAATAGAAAAACGAACTAAGTAGAGAATACAATCATGACAATAGACATATATGTAATAAATTACTGTCTTTAAGTTTACCTTAATTTGCATCTGGCTCGATTTTTTCTTTGGTATTTAGTACTGAAGGATTTACATTGACAAAATGCACTTCTTTACATGACAGCATTGTCTCTTATTCATTCTAGCTCCAATGTTTTCTGACTGTTTCAAGACAATATCATGTTTGTCTATCATAGTTCTATGTAGCCTGATATCTCATGGTTATTTTTTAGGGTAAAGCAATCTTTAAGAGACAATGGTTCGCAATTTCTAGTTTTTAATACTTCTATAACATGCAGTAACAGATTGAAATTGAATGACTCGAGACAAATTCGTTTATCAGTTGATTGTGCTTGGTTGAGTCCACTTTTCGCAGAAATTAGCTGAGAGAGATAGACATGACTATAAAAAAGTGCAGTAACAAATTGAAATTTCAGGACTCATGAAACACTCGTTTAACAGTTGATTCCACTTGGTTGATTCTATTTGTTCGGGTTATTTAACAGAAAGAATACATTTTCATTATCATGGCTAGCGACGAAGTATCATTATTATGCTTATATTTTCACTGCCTTTAAACCTATTTGATTGGTGAAAAAAGTCTAACGTAAGACTTCCTGGAAGAAGTTTCAATTGTTGTTAAGAAACAAACTGAAATTTCAGGACTCGTGATAAATTCGTTTAACAGTTGATTCCTCTCGGTTGATTCTATTGTTCGGATTATATGGCGGAGAGAGATAGAATGCAAATTTCTTCAGCGTAACGACGTTTTATTATTACTCTCATTTTTGCATCGTCAGTTTACAATGCTTTTTCAACTATTTGTCGACATTAACGACCTTATGGTACAATTTTTATGTAGCGTCACATTACAAACATATGGCAAAGAATTGTTATTTTGGTCATGCCACTTGGTCTTTAATTATTATACAAAATGTCAATTTTGAGAAACGACAAAGGAAATGATAAATCAGTACTTTTTGTAAATTAAATTATAAGAACACGTCGACATTCAACACCAATACTACTCTATAAGGAAAACAAACAAAAACGTATATTTTTTGAAATGTTGGAACTGTATATGAAGACATTAATTTTTGCTTTAAATTTGTAATTTAAATTTTCAATAATGTATGTGAGATGATTTCTTTGGAATACATGCACCGTTGTGGATTGATACTGTGATAGTAAATAACAGATGAATAAGTAGCAGTAAAACGAAGAAGAAGTAATATTATTAGTAGAAGTAGTACTGCTACTACTAGTAGTAGTAGTAGAAGAAGAAGAAGAGTCAATAGTAGTAGTAGTAGTAGTAGTAGTAGTAGTAGCAGTAGAAGAAGAAGAAGAAGAAGGAGAAGGAGATGAACGGAGAAGAAGCAGTAAAAGTAGTAGTAATAGTCTAAGAAGAGGAGAAGAAGAAGAATGATAATTTGAATTTAAGATCACTTACCTTCGTTTGGAAACCATTATTTTTGTATTTTTGTTAATGATAAAATAATTCAGGTCATGCAAGAAAATCTGGTTATACTGGTCCTGGAAAGATTTTATGCTACTTATCCGTCTCCAAGGCCAGGAAATATATGCAAGAGCTTCGCAAATGTACATGTAGCGTTATTCCTGGTAAAATTCTCAGTGTCGCACTATCTATTGCTCTATCATAAATGGTAATATCTGGAAGTCATACCTTTACCGCACAATTCGTTATATTTAATATATGTAGATTGGCTAACCAGCACTCTAGGTTTTTTTATTTTATTCATTTGTCGTCTTTACCATAGTGAGAACATGAAAAAACAAAATTGGGCTTTGTTGCATGAAACAGTCACGTATATCTGTATTTTTAGTGACAGTGTTTGAAAGCTCACCCGACCCTAGTATTCAACAACCGGATAATCCGTTTTTATTCATTGTTCATTCGGTAATAAAGAGCTGTCAACCATAACGTTTTTCCCGGAATTATTCCGTTTGTTTCTCAAACTTACGGTAGAACGTTTTTTCTTCCCAAAGTACGTTTTTTTCCTTTTTTTTTGGGGGGGGGGGGGGGGGTGGGGGGCATATACCGCACGTCAACCAAATTTCCTAAAATGTTGATCACTACTTCAATAAAAAAAAACTCAATAGAGATTTATGAAGAGTACGAATTTACAAATAGTAACAAAAAAAGAATGTAATAGGCGTAAATATTCTCAAAAAGAATGAAACGCCGATAATAAGCCTTTTCGTAAATACTATCTGCGCATGGGCAGATAAAGGTCATTTCTGATAAAATTGTAAAACCCACCGACAGGAATAATTATGTGCTCATGTAATGTAATCATTATTCATGTGTGCACCTACGGTACATTCTTATGATACAAGAGCGCAATCAAAAGCTTTCATGGAGCACATACATGACTTTGGCGTTGATTATTCTAAAATACACAAAGCGGGACTTCTCCATGAGTAAAAGATCTGGGGATATGTGGGGTCATTCGACCCATGTGCTAACTACGAAATGGTATATACCCCCAAAACAACAACAGAAATCTACCTACTTGTAGATAAACTATAGGTCCTAATATGGAAATTACAGTATGAGGAATGAGACTGACTCAGGACACTCAATTATCCGTATATAGGTCGTTTTCAGGTCAGAACTAGCCCTTATTCGTGTTTTTAGGCCAAAATGATTTGAACAAGAGGCCGATGATCGCTCTACACTAGGTCGTACAAGTTACAATGATCAAAAGTATGTCAGGAGTTAGCTTCAGGTAAACCTGTCAAATCATCATGCCGGCCGCTACACGATGTAAGGTGTTTAAAGCTGTTGAATTAAACAGAAATATTGAAACTCTGTATCGGATGCGTCCGGAGGCATCCGATTAAAACCAGGCCACTATGAAAAGGGTAAGATCGCGGTGAGAAGGAACTAAGCGAGGAAAAAGGAGGGCAATGACTAGAGAGAGAGAGAGAGAGAGAGAGCGAGAGAGAGAATATGGCCCGGGTTCAATTTCAGTTTTCTTTAATTTATTAGACCCGGTACTGACGATCATTTCTCTGCCATGTGATCTGCCTCAGACCCCCTTCCCTGTCAGCGCCGCCCGCTAAATATTTCCTCACTAATTGACCCCACCGGCTGGATCCGCCCCTCCTATTCGGCAAGGTCAGTTCTTTACCTAAAGATTTATTTTAGAAGACGGTCCCGTTAAGCAGTAGCAACTGCTTCATTATACCACCATTGGTCAAAGCAGGATCCAAGGTTTAGGTTTGTCTTTTTTCTCAAACATCTTCCTTTTAAGAACAAGAAACAATAACATTTCGAAATTACACAAAAAAAAAAAAAAAACACATACACAATGAGTACAGTATAGGTACTATACATTCGAAGAATAGTAATGAATACAGACACTCATCTCATCTACTCCGATGGGTGCACGACAACAACAATTAATGTCATTTGATTAAAGATAAACTTTAGTACTGGTAATGCGATTGCATTGTGAAAGAAAAGGTGTGGAAAGGATCAGAAACAGTTGATCATGTAGCATGTAAGTATTGGTGTGCACTGCAAGGTTCTGGAGTCATCAAAATCATAATAAATTTGACCGAGTCTTGGTAAAGTAACAAGCACTGTACACAGAAAGCTATATATGGGACAACACACATGGTGTCGGGGCTAGTACTACCTTGATTTCCTTGTCTTTCTATGCTCATTACTCAGCGGGTATACATTTTCTTCCAAAATTGTTTGGCACATGTCATTTATTTGTAATCTTGAACATTCAGTGTAAGTTTCGTTTGATTCTGTGAGAATTTTTTTTTTTTTTTTTACCAGAAGTGGAGTTTATCTTTAATCTAGTACAAAGAAACACAGGTGGAAAATTCTTATGATAAAATTATGTTCTATTTTTCTTCGACACCTGTCTGCAGAAATAAGCATTACTCCATATAATTGTGATTAAATGTCTTTTTGCAAGGGCGTCCTCGTTAAATACACCCACTCACTCAACACAAACACCCACACGCACATAAAAACCGCCTACTCACACTACTACTCCTCCCACAAAATCCCCCACGAACACAGCCTCTTTCTTTATCTCACTCGCTCTGTCTCACTCTCTGTCTCTCAATACCTACGACGATCCTTCTCTCTATCTGTCACCCTCTCTCCCCTACACAAGCTTCCAAGGCCACACCCTCTTTCTCTCTCACCCACACAGGCCGTTTCCTCTATGCCCTTTCTAAATGTCTCCTTTTTTTTTTCTCTCTCTCTCTCTCTAAATATAATTATTCTGTTCCCATTCGATGTATAAAGTCATGTCCGTGAAATTTTCTTCAACTTTTACCCATGTTTCTCTTTTTACCTCTCGCCTTCACTCCCCCCTTCACCCCCTCGCTCTGCCACCTCTCACACATACCCACTCACACACTACTAGTTTAGATATCATGAATTAACATTTTGAATTTCATATCATCATGTAGTTCACCACTCAAAGATTTGCACAAATTGATACAACATGTGCGTGTTAATCTGCGAGCCATGTCGTTTTCATCGTGTTTCTAGTCCAAAAAGAGAAGGCATTTCACATCCGCTTTAGATATGTCCCTCCAATATTCATCAATCTACTTTATATTACCCACGGCTTCGGCGGAAATTGTGGGCGGTGTCGTCGGAGATCGTGCCCTTGAACGAAGAAAATGTCCCACCAATTTACTCTTGATTTATATAGCCTATGTAATGCATTCATAATTCATTCACTGTGTGATATGTCTTAATACGAATTGCTGGATGATTTTACTGTAGTTTGTTTATGTGTTTACACAATGTACACAATTCTGCATTTCAACCATCTGGCTGCAAATGAATTTTCAATAAAAACCATTACCATTACCATTACCATTACCATAACTCACATTGCATAAGTCATAACGCATGACGAAAAATAAATAATTAGTCATTATCCATAACACATAATTCATATCGAATCTAACATTTCCATTTCCTAACTCATAACTCATACACCGAAAACACTGTAAACTACAATGGTTTACGCGTAAATCATGGGAAATGTTTCTAGAGATTTTAAAAGGAAAAAAAGGTCCTAAGATTTACGTCTCTCTCTCTCTCTCTCTCTCTTTCTCTCTCTTCCTCTCTCCATTTCTATTACGTTCGTTCGTTATGTACATAGTCAGGTGGCTTAGTGAAATTATCGTTACTTGCCGGATAAAAGCACCATTTTTGGTACAGGGCTCCCTTAGGACCTACTAAACGATATTAGGATAGGAGCCCCCGGCAAAAAATTCAATTTAAGGGTGTGGGGGCGGGGGCGTTTTTTGAAGCCCCCAAATAATTATATAACATCGATTTGTTATTGTACAAATGCCATTTTTGGTACAGGGCATCCTTAGGACCTACTGAACGATATTAGGGTAGGAGCCCCCGACAAAAATATCATATAACGGCGTGGGGCGGGGGTGTTGCCTCGTAGCCCCCAAATAATTTAGAAGGTAATATAACATTTATATGTTGTTGTACATATGCCATTTTTGGTACAGGGCTTACTTAGGACCTACTGAATGATTTTAGGGTAGGAGCCCCCGGCAGGAATATCATATTAGGGTGTAGGGCGGGGGCGTCGCTTCGTAGCCCCCAAATAATTTAGAAGGTAATATAACATTTATTTGTTGTTGTACAAATGTCATTTTTGGTACAGGGCTTCCTTAGGACCTACTGAACGATATAAGGGTAGGAGCCCCCGGCAAGAATATCATATAAGGTGTGGGACATGTGCGTCGCCTCGTAGTCCACAAATAATTTGTAATGTAATAAAACATTGATTTGTTGTTGTACAAACGCCATTTTTGGTACAGGGCTTCATTCGGACCTGCTGAATGATGGTAAGGTAGGAGCCCCCGGCATACATATTCATATACGGGTGATTGGGGGCCCATGGCGTTTGTACAACAACAAATCAATGTTATATTACCTTACACATTATATGTGGACTACGAGGCGACGCACCTGTCCCACGCCCTTATATGATATTCTTGCCGTGGGCTCCTACCCTGATATCGTTCAGTAGGTCCTAAGGAAGCCCTGTACCAAAAGTGGCAATTGTAACAACAACAAATAAAGTTATATTACCTTCTAAATTATTTGGGGGCTACGAAGCGATGCCCCCGCCCCACACCCATATATGATATTCTTGCCAGGGGCTCCTACCCTTATATCGTTTAGTATGTCCTAAGGAAGCTCTGTACCAAAAATGGCATTTGTACAACAACAAATACATGTTATATTACCTTCTAAATTATTTGGGGGCTACGAGGCCACGCCCCCGCCCCACACCCTTATATGATATTTGTGCTGGGGGCTCCCACCCTAATATCGTTCAGTAGGGCCTAGGGAAGCCCTGTACCAAAAATGGCATTTGTACATCTACAAATCAATGTTATAAAATTATTTGGGGGCTCCAAAAAACGCCCCCGCCCCCACACCCTTAAATTGAAATTTTTGCCGGGGGCTCCTATCCTAATATCGTTTAGTAGGTCCTAAGGGAGCCCTGTACCAAAAATGGTGCTTTTATCCGGCAAGTAACGATAATCGACAAATTTGACGCTAAGCCACCTGACTAACACCAGAAACTAAGATTGCTCCGCGTGCGAAAACTATAAGCGGTATCTCAAGTGAATTGGTTGCCTATTAGAATGGTAAAACTATTTTAATTCGTGCCATGCATTTCACTCAAGGTTTACTCTTAATTAAGTCCAACCCGAATGCAGTGACCAAATTAAGCTGAAGGAAAGGGAAAATTAGGCTTTAGACGAACTTGTTTTGTCATACCCAGATCTGTCTTAAAGCCCCGCCGAACTACTTGTAGCTAATTGCTCCCTCTAGACCGTACAATGCCTAATCGGTGACCATTGGTCCCCCATGATCCTCTTTCGCTTATGTTAATTGAGAGCTGATTTGATGAGATAGCCACCTGTCAGTGACCACCCTGGGTGGTCTAATCCCTCTTGGCAAAACTAGTACAGACGGCCTTTAAGTTCTCCTATACGTGGACTTCTTGGGACAGAGAGCAAATGTCAAGTATCTACATGCTCTCAGTCAAATATGCCCTGCTTAAAAATCACGTGATGGAATCGCCATTGGTGATTCTCTCCATTAACCTAGAAATCAGCTATTGCCTGCAATCAAATAATTCAACATCGTGCTTTGAATTGAAAAATAACCATTCGACTTAAAGATGTACGGCTACTTGAATACTCCACGTACTCATATTCATGTATATACGTAACCGATCAGCGCAGTGATAGGACAGAGGGCGAGAGGAGGAGCCAAGACATAGCCTGAGTCGCAATTCCACCGTATTAACTTTGTTATAGTTTTTTTAAAAATATCTACTCAATAAATGACAAGTGATGACGTTGCACATCGACTAAAAAAGTTTTGTCAATGATATGACAAGGTCGGAGGCGTCATCACTACTTAGTCAGGATGCTGCCCTTGATCTTGGCGAAGAGGGCTTGTGAAACACATAGCGGACAAGTAGGTTACTACCCCCGGGGTTTACTAACGCTTATTTAGTCAAGAAGTTAGACTTATGACCAGGCGCGGATCTACGGGGGGGGGGTTTAGGGGGTTTAAACCCCCCCCCCCCCTTGGGCGGCCAAAAAAAAAAAAAAAAAAAAAAAAAAGGAAAAAAAGAAAGAAAAAAGAAAGAAAAAAGAACGCACGCTGGAGAGAAACCCTTTCAAGTGCAAATATTGTGAGAAGATATTCAACTCATCTGGTAACTTAACCAAACACATGATAACTCTGGATATAACTGTGTATTAAACTGTTACTTGATTTAAAAAGACGTTATCATGCACTGCTTTTTATGGTCTCCATTGTGTTAATAGATGCCAGGAAAACATCACTTACGGGGTTCAAATAAACACCCCCCAAAAAAATCGGCTCGCCGCTTCGCGGGTCGTGGACGATGCTCCGCATCGTCATTATTTTGGTCAAACCCCCCCCTTAGCAAAAAGCTAGATCCGCCCCTGATGACGGTATCAAGAAACGGCCCCCTTGTGGTTTTCTAATTCGGTGTGAAGCAGTGAGACATTTGAACTTCATGAACTTAGTCTCGTTGTACAAAACTAACCATTGATGGTAAGTTTGCCATCAATGGTAACTACCATGGAAACCTTGATTTTGATTGATTGTTGAGCCCTGTTACCATGGTAGTTGCCATTAATGGCAAAGTTACCATCAATGGTAAGTTTTATGTAATGGGGCCCTGAAAATTTATGAATTGAATGTTTATTCTTAATTGAAACGCATGCAATTAAGATTGTAACTGATCGTTAAGATATATGAGTCTGTAAAATTATACATTGTGGTAAGACTGAGAGTTTGTATAAGTTTAAACAAAATATCGTTAATGAATGCATGATTTTAGAGTGACTGTCAATATAGTGTTTGCAGCAACACCTCAGACTGCCAAACGTGTCAAGATTGTACACATGTCATGTACTAGTGGATTGTTAGATACGAAAAAAGGAAGATACATGTATATTGGATGTAATATGTAAAAAGTTAAGAAGTATTTGAATCACAGATATTAATTGCTGTGGTGAATTCTAGTGGTTTAGAGTAATCTTAGGGAAGCAGTGTTGGTTTGTCATCGGATGTAAGGGTAGACATTGGCAAGTGATTATTTTGAGGTCAGATAACTTTATTCAAAAAATAAATTGTGAATAGACAATATATTCTTTGTTTTGATCTTTTATGTATTCATGAAATAAATGAAGTGATTTTTCTTTCTGAATTTGATTAATTTCAAATTAACACCTTATCAAATATTTAGAGGTATAATTGTTTGTATAAATGATGAAGGTTGTTTTCATTGGTGAATTCGGAATTATTCAAGATGTAAATAGGAAATTGCACAAATTATGCAACTTTATCAAGGTGTATAAAACAAGAAAGTCATGATAATAAATCAAGACTAGAGAGTTAAAATTATTCATATCGGCATAAGATTGAAATACTAAGACATTAATCTATATTTGCCACACTCGACCCAGGTGAGGTAAATGGGTACCGGGTAGGATTATTCCTAGTAGTGCACTGTGCGCTGAAACGGCTTTCGGAGCTAAAGCTAGGGTAATAATTTCCAAAGCTCTTTGGAAGCGCATAGGTACGTTATATAATATGATATGCGGTATACAAGATCTGAATATTTTTCAGTTCACTTTTATTTCCATTTTATTATTACTAGTTGAATGGTTATATGGTTGTTATTTCAGAGTATATTTCAGAGTACATTACAGTCAAGACTGTTTAACTGTTAAAAATATACTTTTTTTTTTGTAGGAGCTTTCAAGTAATATAGATGAATTCAATTGTGGGCAATTTGTGTCAAAGTATAATGCGATATTTATTGCATTCCTTTCTGTTTGCTTTCATTACAGATCAAATAATGTTGTCATAGGCGCATAGCCGGATTATATTCATTACAAGCGGGACTTAAAGAACTACGTTATTCATTTTTTTCTCAAAGCGATCCAACGATAATATCATAGTATTAATGATAATAACAGTACTAATAAAAATCGTAATAATAAAAGGAATAATAAGGCCAAAGAAGAATAATACTATTGATAGTAATAGGAACAACGGTAACAATACTAATATATAATGAAAGTAATTCATATGAAGGATATGTTAGTTGCCGTTATGAGATTAGCAAAATAAAAGGGTTAACAAACTCAATCCCTCGTATAAAGGAAGGATGAGATTAATTAAGGCATGCAGACAGGTTCCACATCACATCACACGGCGGCGGATGGTATGGGTTCATAATGTATGTTTGCTGTGTGCGTTTGATGATACACATTTCACAGGCGTACTCAACATGAAGTGCTATTTTCTGCACTTGTTATCTGCTGGTACAGTGACGTCTTCATCAGCTGTGCTACTTTAGCACCTGATTCATAATCCCAAACAGGTACTTCCTTGTAGCACGTAGAGCGCCACTTGTTAGCACTGAAAGTGTGAATTCTTAGCATTTGAAGTGTTAAGCACAACTATATGATAGCCACGGAGAAGTCAGTAACACTTTGTAAAACAATACTTTGTAAGTGTCCAATTGTAATCAATACCATCAGAGGTAGCCGTTACGGTACAGTGGGAAGTCCTTATAATCAAATCACCTATATATAAAATGATCCTGTACGGTCCAACGAAATAAACAATTTCAGAAGAGAAGAATTCACATTATTTAATGTGTATTATGTACTTATATGGAACATGTTGTAACATTCTACACTAACGGTTAGTAAAAGATTTAGTATTTTGTTTAGTAAAGTGTTCAAAGACTTATTGACTAACAATTAAGGACTCATTAACTACGCCTAGGTTGAGAGCAAACGCAGATTAATGTATTTTCGACAACGAAAAAATCATACTGCTACATTGTTTGTTTGTTTGTTTGAATGCTGTTATGTTGTGTTCTAATAACAAATACATTAAGGTTATACATTTTACATAAGTATTACATAAATAGCAAATCATGTCTAATAATATCATACAATAACCATGAGACAAAACTTACAACCAATAATAACAGATATATGTAAATATTTGTCATTGAAATAAAGAGACAAATTTTAGAACGCAGGAGACCGCCATCGTGAGCGGTTAGGCTGGAAATGGATGGCGGCCCCAGGAAGACATTTTGTTAAAAAAAACGATAAAGCTCTCTTGGTAAAACCTAGTGATCAAGTGGGTACAGTGCAATTGCAGGTGCGGGTGCAGCAGACGGCAGTTGCGTAAAGGAATAATAAATCATCGTTTCAGACAAAGCTATTGTACTAATTTAGTGCGTTTGGCACATTATGATTGTATTGTTTTTCGTATAAAGGGTTGAACAAGATTTGATGTTGTCAGGAAAATGATTCCAAAATATCCGGACCACAAGGTCTATTGGATTTGTGTATTATTAATAATTTTGGATGATTTAGATGGAAATTCTAGATCTATGCGGGTGGGATAGCTAGAATGAACTGAACTATTGAAACTAAACATGTTATCAAAGGATGGTGGTGGAAGTTGTTTATTACAGTGGCGGATCCAGGGGGGGGGGGGGCCCGGGGGGCCCGGCCCCCCCCCCCCCCCCTTGAGAAAAAAATCATGTAAAATCACGCGATTTTTACCTTTTTGGGGGGTTGGGCCCCCCCCCTGGCGCTCAAGGGGGGGGGGGGGTGCAAATTTTAAAATTTTCGAGGACCAAAAAAAAAAAAAAATGTGCTCACTACCCCCCCCCCCCCCCCCCCCCCCCCCCACTGAGCGACTTTTCGGCTGGCCGAGTCGTTACGATTTTTTTTTGGACTCCAAAAAAAAAAAAAAAAAAGTGTTCGCTTACCCCCCCCCCCCCCCCCCCCCCCCCCCCCCCCCCCCCCCCCCCCCCCCACTGAGCGACTTTTCGGCCGCGGCGCGATTTTCAATTTCGGGAGCAAAAAAAAAAAAGTTGGCCCCCCCCCCCCCTAAGAAATCCTGGATCCGCGCCTGGTTTATTAATATACTTGAACATAATAAATGCTATCGAAAATATATCGCTAGTGATATTCGTTTGTCTCGCAATATATGGTCAACAAAGGATCTAAACGATTATGAATGCTTAGATTTTATCACCTGACGAAGTGTTGCAGCGGCGCACGACACGTCGTGATCTTTTAGATCCGTTGTTGACCATATATTGCGAGACAAACGAATATCACTAGCGATATTATTTCGATATCTACATCCGCAACGGGTAATAATAAATGCTACTTGAATAGTATTCAAATCAATTTTTTGTTAGTGTTCTAAGTAGTATTGCC